>JADLZK010012851.1:0-230132 GCA_015847255.1 Hyparrhenia diplandra
GGAAATGAGTCATTTTGTTTATGTGATTTTGCACTTTGTCCTTTTTTGTTTAGATGTAGATCATAGTATTACTAATAGCCGTGTGAAAGTTCTGAAATTCGTCAGAACTTCCTAATTGCAGGTGCGCGTTTTGAACACATGCACAATTATATCCACTACTCGCCAAATTTCTAAATTCATTATAAGTCATTCAACATAGGAGCCGCAGAGCATTCCCAAATTTCGACCAAATTTAACTAATAAAACATACCATTAACATTAATAATCAATGCTACCAGTTTCGTTGAATTCCTCATTAAACTGCTGGTTCTTTGTACCTATTTGATGTCTACATTTGTAATCATTGTGGTTAAACTGAAAGATGATTTGCGCTCTCTACAATAATTAGCATAATCCTCTATAATTTGGAGCACTGCGCATCCTGCTTAGTCTACCAGAATTGAATGATTCGGTAGGGGAAATGATTGTGGTCTTCACAAGCCAGCCCCTGGGCCAAAACAAAACAATGCCTCTCAGCCAAACAAACGTCTTGCAAGACACTCGCAATGCGCACACTACGCAAAATCATATCTTCGAAGGCAAGAATATCGTACTCCTGCTTAACCCTAGGGAGCAGAGTTGATCATGAATGTAGGTTATAGGTACGTGTAACACCCGACTGCTATACCCTAGTGCCATCATTAATGGGAGAAGGGAGGAAGGTCCTACATGGCGGTGGCTGTGGAAAGAAATTTTAAGGTCTTTGTTTGAGTGCTTGTGGTCGGAGTTGGGAAACAAATTAGGCCAACAAAGACGTAAGCGCGCGCATCTCAAATAAAAATAGAGCTCCTAATATAGCCCACATGTAGAGTTTGGCTCAATAAAATCGCTGTAGTGGGCTTCGTCCCTGCTGATCCTTTAAAAATGGTCGCCGTCACGCCGATGCCGTGAGGAGGTGGAAAATATGACACAAAAATACTATGGCTGCCATTCAACTACTCGGCCACTTAGTCACTCAAACAAACAAACTCTACAAACATGCCCTGAGGGGCTCGCTTTGGAACGTAGTGTATCTATATGTTTCTTGAGTTTTTCCATTCATCTTCGTTTTGTCACAACACCAAACTGACCTGCTAACACTCTATTTTCTGCGGGTTTTCTTCTTCTTTCCTCTGGACTTTGCTTATCTTTTTCGCACGTGCCTAAATGTTCTCACCACGCCCGATTGGCTGAATGCCCACTTTTGCTTTCCTGTTGGTGTATACGTGAGTGAACGGCCAGAATTTTCACTCAGGCTCCATTTGAGACGATGATGGTCCAGCGCCGTGGTGGCCTTGGAGGCTGGTGGGATGATTTCGATCCAGCACAGTTGGATTTTTCGATGGCTATTTCCACATGGACCACAGGGCGGGCTGTATACGCAGCCAGCCTGCAGCACAGAGAACCGTGGATCACGCGACCGCACGCTATCAAGGAGACTCACCGTTCGCCTCGTCGTAGTCCTCTTCATAGCCAAAGTGGCTGACGCCTCACGCCCGCGCGTGTGGTCACCGCCTCGCTGATCTCCCACATCGCCCGTGGCGTTGTGAGCGGTAGAGACTCTCAACTGTGCTATAAGCGGCACGCTGCTCCACCGCTGTGCCGTGTGTGCATTAGGCCCACACAAGAACCCACCGCTGTGCCGTGTGGCTGTGGCAGACTACTAGAAGCTTAGCGGGAGGCCGGGAGCTAGGGCTGAAGCTTCAACTGGGCTGAGTTATCATCTGTCATGTTAAGCCCATCACGCGAAATGCCACTTATACGTTCAGTATGTGTGCATTCTTTTGGCACATCTTATTTCTTTTCCACCAAGACATTAATAGAGATCAACAGGAGCCTCTAATTATACCCATTTTAGGGATTGTTTGGAATGCAAGACTATGCTGTTGCGTTCTTCCTGTAAAAGTGAATTGATTCCTATCAAATAAATTCACGCTTAAAATAAGGGTTCGAAAAGTACCATTAGCACCGATAAGTGCATCAATCCTATTAATGGGTTTATCTACATAGATGGCGATGCATGCCAGAGCTCTCATGATAGATATAAAGTTGTATATTAATATGAAAAAGTGCAAAAGAAAGTAAATGTCAAACCCATCAGTTCTTACTTCAAAGAAAAGGTGCCGCATTGCGCTCTTGAAAGTCAAAAGAAGTTTTTGGATGTTGAACTCCCACTTCGAGTATAGGATGTTGTATTACTAAGGGGATCGAGGTCTCATTACTTTGTAGGTATCCTACGTGCCCAAAGGAATGAAGGCGATTGTATCAAAACTAAAAGCTCTTCAAACACAAAAATTAGCAGCACCCTTGGACCACCTTATGGTATAGGACTGTCACTGAGTGCGCTTCGGACCCCGACCTCCTAGCCCAGGACACTTTATGGCCCCTGGAAATTTCCTAGCTTAGGGCCTGGGCTACTTTCCAGATGAGCCTTTCCTCCTGGGACCCGGGTGGCTTGACGAGTATTTAATGGAATATTCTGGGCAGCACCCTATGGAAATATCTGGGCTGTGACCTAGACTTGGAGAAGTAAGATCCATCTTTGCAAGCGAAATCAGAGTGAGTTCTTCAAGCTTGCGACTCCGGAGAGTAAGATCCATCGCATGAGCACTTGTGACACCCACAAGTACTCTTTATATTTGGCTCCATGTGCTCTTGGCCTAAGAGCCCTAGCTATCTAGCTAGGTGCTCCTGGTGACGCCTTCAGTGTGAAGGGGTTTGAAATGTAATACCCACTTTCTTCTAGTGGAAATGCCCCTGCTTGACCTTGTGGATGCTTTCGTAAAAGAGGAGAGTTGAAAGAGAGACTCTAAATGCCTTTGTTGTCTCCTCAACCACTAGGATGTAGGCTAGAAAAGATATAGATAGCTAGAGAAGGGTGAATAGACTATAATACAAAACAACCACCGAGTGTAAAGAAGTTGATTCATACAATATGAGACTAAAAGAAACCGCCTTTGCACTAGCTCTAATTTCACTCAAAGCAAAGCCCCTAGTCAATTCTATTAGATTTCAATTTTACTCTAGGGAGCACATGATGGTACAAAAGAACACTAGCTGCACTAGAGAGCTACTACTAGATCTCAACTAAAACTAGTTACCACTACAACTACACTAGTTTATGCCTAGTGGCATGATTGTTAAGATTAAGTGAGGAGTTTTATGCTTATTACTCTTGGTGATCGAGACACCACCAAAGGCGACTTCGAGGTTGATCCAACACTTCTTTAGATGTGTGTCTTGGGATTTAAGTGATGAGATTAAAAGATTTTAATGATGAGTGGACTTAGAATCGTGCTAACAATGGCCCACACACAACTTAACGAGGTCCCATGTTCACTCAAGCATTGTAGTGTCGTTTCACCCATGCCATGGTCACGCTCAGCTGTTAGAGCATCTCCAAGCAGCTGACATATCTCTTTTTCATCTATTTTTGGATGGCCAGAAAACTCATCTCGATGTAATCCTTTTTGTTTGTTCTTGAAACATCTCTCGAATAATTTTCCATATCACTTTTTCCATATTTTGCCAACTTCCAAAATCACTCTGGCCATCTACGGCAAGCAAATATACATGCGGCCCGGTGGCGTGCATCGCGAGTGTAGAGGTCTAAAACGCTGCGTCTAGAAAACAAATTCAGGGTCGGATGAGAAAAGCGCAAGAGAAAGATTTGTTGGAAGGGCTTAAACGTGTATAGAAACAAATTTAGGGGTTCCCGATGCTAAACATGAAACCGATCGTAAAAGTAGTGGAGAAAACCTTTGGGATGAAAAATATAGAAAACTCTAGGAAATGATCTCTTTTTATGCTCCATACTAATTTGGGAGATGGGAACCACCATATTTTGGGGAATAAAATATGAAAAACTCTTGGAGATGCATTTAGACGCGCTTTCCAATCATTGGCATGAGGTGAGAATGTAGCACTTCTGTTACCTTAGAGGTCGGGGCATACATTAACCTACCCCTCATTACGCACGAGATCATTTCTCAAACGTTGGTGGCAGCTAAGATTACTCCTAAAAAGTGACAGAAGAAGTTTTGAGTCCATCAACTATGGATTGTGTGATAATCGTGAGGGCTAAATTGAGCGGAGGGGACTGATTGGTTGCAATCACTAGCATTGCAGCCACTCCTCAGTACATATGGCTTCCAATAGGCTGTAACATCAGCTCCAACGTTCTCGCAACAAAGTTATGTGTGGATCATCAAGGTTAACAACACACGCACGGTTCCTATCCTCGCGAGCTCACGGCAGGGCCGCATGTGGGGGCGTGTTATGCGCCGCCAGCCACTTGGGCTGGGCCGGCCCCACCTAAAAGAGCCCGCCCGGCAGCTATCGTCTTCTTCTTCCTCCAGCTCTCTTCCTCGTGAGCACGCCTCCGCGTAGCCTCCGCCCCCGGCGGCGTCCGCCTCCTCCCCTCCCCTCTCTTCTTGTCCCCGCGCGGCAGAAACCCTAACCCTAGCCGCGCGTCGCTGCGGCCGCCTCAGAGCTCAGAGCATACCCGCCATGGCCGACCTCGAGCGCCCCGCCGCCTACCCATACCCAGCCGGATGAGTCCGTGCACTGGCCCGCTTCGACGGCGCCCATCCCGGTCCCCTAGAAAACGTGGTGCTCGTGTCAGTGTGTGCCACGGCCCGCGCCGATGGGAGGACACAAAGCTTTCTACTCAAACAAGTATTTTTCAGGGGGCAAAAACGAGATCGATAGTTTCTTGTGCACGTGATATTACACGAGACGGAAATGATTTACATGTAGAAAAAGAATACAATATATTGCCAAAAAACATGGCCAAGTGGACAGCCATCCACCAATGGTCCCTGCCTGCCTCTCCTGCTTGGCTCCGCAGAGTCAGCACGAGTGTAGGCGCTAACCGGTCCTGCACGGCGGCACCACAGTTGTCGACCAACTGCGCTGCGTGTGCCACGAGTAACGGACACGACCAACGCGCGCATGCATTCGCCAATTCGGGGATGTACTACATCAGCGACCATTTTACCTAATATTTCCATATACCATTATGGCAAGAACATCTAAATCGATCATAAAATCCAGCTGAAGAAGCACCGGAGCTCCCGCTAGATATAGCTAGCACCACATTCACGTTTACACTGCGGTTGTGGTCACGATCCGGTACACAGCTTCACCGACGTCGTCCACTGCTACGAATTACACAGGTAGGGCCTGTTTCGGTATTTTTGAGTAGGGTTCATAGCATTTAAGAAGAAACCATGCAGCTCCGTTTTTAACCAAAAAGCGGCTCCGGCTCTCTCTACTATAGTAAACAATGACTCCACCTAAGGTGTTCATTACGTGCTCTACTGTCCCTTCAGGAAGCTGCTATCAAGGCGGAGCAGATCTATGCCAAACATATCCAGTAGTTATTTGCAACCGACTATGTACAAAGGGCATGATTCTAAGGATTTTTAGGAGTAGATATACAGTACAATTTCTCTTATAAATTGATATTTTGAGGTAGGCCACATTTGATAACCTTAACCACGTTTGGATAAAAGACGGTCTCCAAAAATAGTTTAAAGAGAATCACAACTAGTGAATTTTTAGAGATCGATTGGTGTGTCCATTGCCATGCATGGTAGGCGCGTTCGATCTCGAGGCACTTGCGGCTATAGATTTCAAACGTCGTGCGTGCGACATAACACGGACAGCGGCACGAACACGGTTAGACAAAGGCACGGCTCGGGCCGCGACCGCGGTGGGGGCACGGCGGCTTTGTCGCGTGCCGTGTCGCGATGTCGCTGTCGCCCAGACTCAAAGTGAGCGCCGAGCGCGATGCAGGCCCGGCTGTTGAACGCGTGCCGTCGTGCGATGCTTTGCCGAGCGCGGTGGTCCGCGCGATGCTCAGGGCGTGCCCAAGTCGCGCTTCGAGTCGTCCGAGCCCACCGCCGTTGAGTCGCCCGTTGCCGCATCGGAAGCGCGGTCGTGGTCGCCGCGCCGAGGATGTCATCTGTTGCATCTAGCAGCCATGGCAGCCACCGTCGAGACGCCAACTGCGGGCGCGTTACCACATCGAACGCGGTCGTGGCGCGCCACCAAGGGCCTTGTACCGCATCGGCGTAGGGAAGATGAGTAATTTCGGCAGCAGAGAGGAGAACGTCGCGAGGAGGAGGAGGAAAATTGTGGCCGACTGCCTGGGAGAGGAAATGGGAGAAAAAGGGAAGGGTTATTGCTTTATATCTAGGTTAGAAATCAATCCAATGGCTGTTAATACGTGAACACTGATCCAACGGGTTAGGTGCCGCGGCCCACCCCGCGGCAGCCATTGAGCGGGGCCGTGCCCGCGTCGGCACTACGGGCAACGGGCCAGGCACGCACGTCGCCGCCGGCCTGACCGCTCCCGGCCGTGCTTTTCGGATGGGGCCCGTCCAGCCTGTTTCGCTGGGACCATTTGAAATCCCATCTTGCAGCAACACCGCTCCTTTTGGAAAATCATAGCCTGGGGTATGTGTTGCTCTTGCCATCGCACCGTGTATTATTTTCAAAGATTTTAAGAATTCTTGGATTAAATTAGGTGTAAGCTGATTCGACACTAGAAAAAGAATTTTAAGACGAGAGCAAAATTGATTTTTAAAGGTGTTTTTTTGTCGGTATCTATTCAAAGGCCTTTGAAAATGAATCGTGAACCTCGATTTATCAGAATGCTACCCTACTACGGCCCACGAGTCCAAGGAGGAAGAAGCCCAAAGGCCCGGCGCGAGGCCCGGAAAGGCCAAATCCCAGATTCACCGGCCCGGTGGATGGCTTAGATATATATAGTGAGAGAGAGAGATTATTCATTCATGATGTATTAACACAACTCTTAAAACTCGCAACCTTTCTTCCTCCTCTGCTTGGATTCTCTGCTTGTGGAGCAATGCTACCGAATCACCGCTGAATCCTTCTCTACGTGGGCGAGACAAGCCCTCCTTTGTAGCTTCATCTTGGGAGACAAGCTCTTCTAAGCAGCTTCTACTCCAAAACTAGCCAAGAGGAAGAAGAAGAAGAAGAAGAAGAAGAAGAAGAGAAAAGAAAAAGGTGTGGAGTGGAGAGGTGAGGTAGTGAGTGAGGTAGAGCTCAAGTGTGGTGTGTGTTGAGAGAGAGGGAGAGAGAGCCTACTTATACATGTGGAGGAGGGGGCTAAGTGCTGTGACTACCACCAAACCCGACCATGTTCGCCGCCTAGGTGCACCTGCTAAACCTGGGCGGCCGGAGCCCGACTGCACCACCCTCGGCATTGTCGGAACCCGCCCACGCCGAAGATGGCAGGCCCCGGGAACCACCTCAGGGGGAAGGCGCGCAGACGCCCAGTCGGGCTTGGTTGGCTGGGCCTTGGTCCTCGCGTCTTCGGGCAGGGGAGAAGTGGTTGGGCGTTGGTTGCTTGGGCCGAGATTAAATCGTGATGAGCCTTTCTCCCTTGCGTTGGATGTGTTGAAATGCGGCTCCCGGGGAGGCGCCTTTTGGTACAATTTCCATTTATTTTTTGTATAAATCCGCGAGAACATTTATTTGTGCACTACAAATGAAAATATATCGTAATAAATGTATGTGAGGTATAAGTTGTTTAGTTTCACTAAGGAATGGTAGAATGTTGGCCGGCCATGTCATATGTCGTGCGACCATCAACCGGGGAGTTTTCACGGAGAATCGCTTTTGTCTCACCGCTCCCATTCAACTTTGTCGGAACATCGGTGAGGTGCTCCTTTAGCAAATTGACTTTGAAGCGTCCTACTTGGCATTTCTACCAAATTGGCAAATTTGCATGGGCCGGCCGGAGTCAGTAAATCTACGTTTTGACCATTTGCAGCCACATGACCCTTTTTGAGTAGTTTTCCGCGGACAATCGTTTGCCTCACAACTCCCATTCAACTTTGTCGGAGACATCGATAGTGCTCACTCTAGCCACGACGGAAGTGCGCCACGGTTAACATTTGGCCGCATCACACAAAATCATTTCGTACTAGTGAGGGAAAAGGGATCCAATCCCTCCTCAAACAAGCGAGAAGTGAAACTTACAATTACATTATTCATTTGGCACTCTCGTGGGACATCGACACAACGATGGGGCAGGCTGCTTAGGGCAGATGCGAAGCGCCACATATATCTTCCCTGGTGCATAGACACTTGGGGCTAAACAAAATTATTATTAGAAAACTTTAATTCACCATACATTGCTATCAAATTATGACTCTTTTTCTTAGGAGTGCACCACCATAAATTTAGAGTTGGATTGATCGGGCCGCTCGCGATCTATGGTGACGAGAAGAGGCGTAGGGTTTGGGCTCCTACGTCGGGTTCGCTCTCTCTTTGGGCACACCTTCAGGCATGCAACTCGTCGGTGCATTAGCCTATCCCGTTTCTCTTAAGCCTGAAGTTCATTTTGCAACAGCTGGCATCCACCCCTCAAGTATCCTATAGGTAAGGCCAGCCTCACCGGTAGCTTCACCCCTCCCTCGCTTCAGCGCGATATTTAAACTCAGATGAATGTACACCCTCAATGCACGCGATTTCATAGGCTATGGGTCCTACAAACCAGATTTCATTGCATGATTTTAATTGCATAGTTATGATGAAATACCATTTGTGTGTTATAATGGGGGTTTTCACAATCGCTTCCAACGCATGTGAAATCAGGTTCCAAAGCGTTTCACCATGGTGAAACTCTTTCCTTTCTCTCCTAGAGGAGTTTCATGCAAAAAGTAAAATTTTGCTGATGTGGCCATTTTAACGCCAAGTAGTTTTAAACGTATGAAACTCCCATTGAGGCCCGACCTAACGATGGTGTGTGGTGGCAACTAGATTACTCTGAAAAGTGACCGAGGTGACGGACGAAGTTTTGAGTCCATCAACTGTGGACTCACAATGTGATCATGGGGCAAACTAGCGGAGGACCGATTGATCGCAATCACTATCGTTGCGGCCGCCCCCCAGCTGCCCAAGCTATATCTCTTAGTACGTGTCGCATTTTCCGATCCATTGAAGTGACATCAATCAGTGCCACGAAACGATAGTTCTGTGTGGATCATCAAGTCAACCAGGCACGCACGCACGGTCCCTCCTATCCTCGCAGGTACCGCTGGGCGCTGGCTGCCAGGTTGTTTTCCTCGACTGCGTCCTTGTTCATAGCTAGCGACCTTCGATTCCTAGAAGCTCCATAGTCATATATAGGCAACGGTATAGAGGGGTGGACGTGCGGTTTGCCCCTGGAAAAAGGTGGTGCTCGTGTGCCGCCGATGGGATGGATCCATCATGCATAGGATGATGAGGCCAAACCAAGGCCATCGGCCATACGCGGACCGGGGCTGGTGGACAACCATGAGCGTGTTCGACTGATTTTTAGCTCTGTTTGGGCTGATTTTGGCTTGAGAACCGACTTTCGGTGTATTTCGGTTTTTGTCTACTAGTATAATATTATTAAATCGGTAGAAATCAGTCGTTAGTCGAAATCGGCAGAACGGGCACATGGTCCCTGCCTTTCCCAGCTTGGCTCCGCAAAGGCTCTTGCCCGCGTGTCCGGCAATAATGCGGCAAGGCCTCCAGCGTTCATCGTTCATCGTGTTCAAGGTATTGTTGAATTTGGGTTCCCAGTTCGTTACCACGCACGGCCACGCCACCGGCTGGCGCTCCCGACGATCATCCTTCCGTCGCCATGGGCGTCGACACGTTGATATATTTTCAGTTTGGCAGCCGTGATACGGCGGGCTGCGCACGCGCCGTGCCGCCCGTTCATCAACAAAAAAGTCATCGTGTTGAAGTTCGGCTGACTTTGCACACAACTGCACACGTGTTCCTTTTATATATGAGTACTATTTCCGTACCGGGGCCCAAAGCCGCCCGTTTCATCAACAAAAGTTATCGTGTTGAATTAACCTGCCTGTGTGTTTAGTTTGATGAAATATTTAAAGTTAGGCTACTATAATATTTTTTTGTATTTGGTAATTATTATCCCATCAGCTAATTAACTAAAGGCTTTTAAAAGATTTCGGTTCTCTCATTTTCGATTAAATTATACAATTACTTATTTTGTTTTATCTATGTATACTTACTACTTTATATATCGTTAAAGATTATCTAACAGGATATGTAAGCGTAGAATACTTTTGGGTTCCTGGGGAACTAAACAAGGCTGCACGTGTTCCTTTATACTATTTCTTCTATTATTCACGAAGCTAGTTCTTTTCATTTGTTCGATTCCTTCCGAGATTAGATAGCTTTTTTTTCACACACACACGCCATCGTGTTTTTGATGATATTCAATCAAGTCAAATCACGGCATGCTTCACCGTCTATTTGTTTTTTTACAAAAAAAAAAAAAAAAAAGAGTAAAGTGCATGGGCGGTCTCTAATCCTTATTTATTATTCGTACGGGCCCCTCGAACTTCATGAAAACGGGCACTTAAGTGGCTAAACTCTATTTTTGTGCCACCGTGGTCCAACAGCAGGCTGATGCGGTAAGGGATTAAGCAAATTTGGGCGTCATTAACGTTAGCTGCCGTTTCAGGGCCGTCATCCAGAGCGCGTTCCATCGTCTCTCCTTCCCAGAATCTCCCGACTGTTCGTTTCGCGGGCGGCGGCGGCGGAAATCGGAGGAGGGGATGAGTGCGGCGGAGATCGGCGACTTCATTTGGCGCGGATCTCACAGAAACATCGCGCGGGTGGAAGGGGCTGACATGCAGTTATATGTGTTGGATTTTGGCATGTTCAGTATATGCATTTGTTAAGGCTGGCAGGGCAGTACACCTTGTTCACAGCATGTTCAGTACATGCAGTTATATGCATTTGTTCAGTACATGTTCAAACTGTTTTGAGGTGTTGGCCATATCCATCGACGGTTGCATGAGGCCAGGAGTCAGTTTTTCAAGTCACTGCTAACGGCGCTGTTTGAGTTGGTCATGTTCAAAGCTCTCTGCGGCGGCAGCGCTGTAGACCTGGACAGGCGGCAAAATGAAGGTGCTAGCCGCGCTACAGACCTGGAGCGGCGGCTAACGGCGCTAAACAGAGCATCTAAACGGGGGGAATGACGCTGGGGGTGATTTGCTTAATCCCTACGCGCGTCAGCCTGCTGTTGGACCACGGTGGCACAAAAACAGAGTTTAGCCACTTAAGTGCCCACTGCGAGTTCGGGGACCGGCATGCACGATACTAGCGCAAGTTAGAGGCCAGCAGCGCCTTACTACAAAAATCATGAGTAATATCATGTATCATACATGTAGGATACCATGTCTAACTTGCCCCATCAGAATACATGTGTGAGTACATTATGCTATACATGAGATGGCGGGATAATATCACGTATATATATTATACATGTGGGATATTGTCACAACCCGTTTTTCGATCAGCGAGGAAGAACGAGAGCGTGGCGTGGTCGAAATCGGCGTAGAACACGGCGAAGATGGTGGCGTGTGCGTTGGCGAAGGCGCGCAAAGCGGCGGCGCGAGCGGCGAAGCGGCGGCGCAGTGGCTGGCGGCAGCGCAGCGAGGCGGCGCTGGGCGGCCTTGGCGGCAGCGGCGTGAGGCCCGAGCGGCCCGGCTTCCGAGCTGGAGAGCTAGGGTAAACCTAAATTATTTCTTTCTTGATTGTCTCACGATAGTTGCCCCCCATATTTATATAGGGGTTCTGATGCCCTAGCGGGCGGGCCCATTAGTCTTTTCTAACTCTCTTTAATTTAATCTAATAATTATAATAATAAAGCTAAATAATAATTAAATATTGACCACTTTTCCATTTTATACCGGGCGACTTCATTGGCCCGAGTCGACATCTCTCCCCGCTTTGGAGATTATTTCGTCCTCGGCGGAAATGGGATAGATTTTGTTGAATAATTCGCATCTTCCCATGAAGCATCTGCCGGCAGGGTTTGTTCTTCCATTTGATGAGCACTTGAAGCTGAGCGGGCGGACTCGTTTTGAGCATTGAGTCGGGTTCGGGAGCCCCGGTGTGCCATCATGAATCGAGTTAATTCGGAATATACGTAGGTATCTCCCACGGTGTGGTTTGAGCATCTTGACATGAAGGCGTTGTGTATCACGGGTTCGGTAAATTCAATGCATATGTTCTTGGTGTAATGATCGCTATAGCGATCTTTGAAGGGTCCAAAATATTTAGGAGAGAGCTTGCCTTTATGTATGTCGGGGTATTATTTACCCGCAGAGCGGGATAAAGTTTTGAGCCAAACATAATCACCCGCACTTGAGAATTCTCATGCGTATGTTTAGCATCAAAATATTTAGGTAATAATCACGAGATAGCTACCGCCTTTATGCGATTGAGAAAAATATCCATGGGATTATTAAATCATCCACATTTGGTAATGTTGTCTCGCGGGATGATAACGCAATAGTAGGAGGATCAACACATACAAGAGACTTTGAGCAGTTGTTTTTGAATTGATGCATGATATATGAAGTATTATAGCAATATTAGGCCCAAAGGTAACCATCTTACCCAATCCTTTTGGTTTTGTCACGGTCAGCGAAGCGGTACATGCGTGAATAATTTTATTGATCGACTCCTACCGCCATCTCGCTTGAGGATGATAAGCCAATGTTGGGGACAAAATAATGTTGGATAATTTGAAAAATTTCTTGCCGTATTCGACTCATGAAGATGACACATCCCCTGCCACTAACCAATCGATCTTGGCAAGCCATGTAGTCTAACAATCTCGAGAAAAAATTTCGAACTCTATGAAGTTGTCAGATACGGATGAGAGAGAGGGGTATAAAGTGAGCATACTTGGATAGACGATCAACCCTTTGTTAAGATTACCGATTTAGATCCAACTTTAGGAAGTGCTCAATGAAATCCATTGAGATATCCTCCCGCATCTCAAGCCTGCGGAATTGGTAAGAAAGGCCTAAGAAGCCCTACCGATGAAGGTGTTCAGTTTTGTTTGCGTTGGCAAACCAAACAATCATTCACAAAATCTTTGACAATCGTTTATCATGTTTTGACAAAGAAGGTCCGACGGAATCGATGCAAAGTTTTCTCAGATAACCCTCATGTCTTTGAATCATGAATTGCATGGAGAATAGTCTAAAAGATGTTTGGATGATTTGGAAAGCCATACCTTTTTGTTGAACAAGATCAATCCATTCTTAACTTCCCATGCAAAGTCCTTACCGGTGATTATAGAATCAATAAGGGCTATAGCTTCATCTTTCGAATGCAATTTCCTCCGTGAAATGGGTCAAATAACCCCAATTGAATTTACTCAAATAGCCATGAGGGAAGATTCATCCGTTACGGCGAGATAATGCGCCGACCACCACATTTGACGGCTTGTACTCCACGGTAAAATCATAGCTAAGTAATTTGCTAACCCATTGATCTTTGCGGAATCGTGGACAAGCGTTGATCTAAAAATGTACCGCGATCGTAATGATCGACCTTATAATAAATGGGCGGCCCCAAAGATATGGTCGCCAATGCTTGATTTCCGTTACCGATCCATGAGTTCTCTTTCATAAGCGACTAACTTTTTATACTTATCGGGCATACGTTTGCTAAAGTAAGCAATTAGACCATTACCCCCGATGTAAAAATAGCACCCATACCGTGCGGGGCATCACATTCCACCACAAATAATTTATTAAAGTCCGGAAGTTGAGAACCGGTCGGCCGGCGATAAAGTCCTCTTTAAGGTGCTTAAAAGTCGCTTGTTGTCAAGGGTGTCCAAATGTATGAGTCCTTCTTAAGAAGATCGGTCAAAGGGCGTGCAA
The DNA here is from genome assembly GCA_015847255.1 of Hyparrhenia diplandra. NCBI lineage: Eukaryota > Viridiplantae > Streptophyta > Magnoliopsida > Poales > Poaceae > Hyparrhenia > Hyparrhenia diplandra. Next base: position 13,740 of record JADLZK010012851.1, read on the forward strand.
TTGTGCCATAATCCGTATAAACTTTTACGTAGTAACCAGCGAAGTCCTTTAAAGCCCTTAGTCACGAGAGTTGTGGGGAGTGGCCCGCGATTCACGACCTCAATTTTCTCTGGGTCAATGACCACTCCAAAGATCCGATATAATGTGTCCCAAATAACCCAATTGTGATTGACCAAAGAGGCATTTAGATTTCTTTAAGAAAATATTATGAGATGCTAGTACCTTGAAAACCTCTTCCACATGGTGGAGATGCTCGCACCAGGATTTGCTAAATATAAGGTTGTCATCAAAGTAAACCAACAAACTTGCAGAAAACGGTCCCAATATATCATTCATCAAAGCTTGAAAAGTTGAAGGTGCATTGCATAATCCAAATGGCATGACCAAAAACTCAAAGTGCCCATGATGTGTCACGAAAAGTTTGTCTTTTCGATGTCAGGAGGATGCATGCGTACTCGTGATAGCTTTGAAAAAAGATCTAATTTGGTGAAGAATTTAGCACCTTCTAGTTCATCCAAGAATTCAGCAATAACCGGTATTGAAATTTGTCTTTCAAGGTATTACTATTGAGCTCCGATAATCAACACAAAAACGCCAAAATACGATCATGTTTTTTTGACAAGAAGGAGGACAGGGGATGAGAATGGCGAAGTGCTATACCGGATGATACCTTGATGAAGCATGTACGCACATTGTGGTTCGGTTCATTTTCGTAGACTGAGGGTAGCGATAGAGGCGGACGGCGATTCGCCAAGTGGGATCCTTAAGATGAATTCTATGATCATAACGCCGTTGAGGTGGGAGCCCCGGGGTTCTCTCGAAAAAGCTGTTGGAATTTGCATAACGAGGATCGGTGGCACGTCGAGGGAGAAAGTATATGAATACGGTTGAGAATGCTGTCTCTTTAGAGAGGGCGTGCCATGTGATAATTTGTCCTTTCACGTAACTTCATAATAAGTTTATTAAAATTTCAGATAATATTTCCCAAAGAACTTAGCAGTCCACCCAAAACAACATCATAGCCTCTAATTTGATGCTAAAAATGCGCTTTAAAAGCGTTCAGTAGCAATAGAAAATTCAATATCATCAAACCTTCCCACATTTTGTTATGTGTTGTCCATTGGCGGCGGCAACTTTGGCGGACGGTGTAAAGAAGAACTTTAGGCCGGGCCATAGCCAAATCAGAATCCGTAAAAATTGTGTGTTGAACCTAGAATCCAATAGAGCCAATAAATTGGGTGCAATTTATATTGATAATTAATTGCATGGTAGGACAAGTGGATATGCCGGTTAACCCATGAGCGATATTTGAATATCTGAATATCCTCTTATGCGTACCCTTTGAGTTACGGTCGACGGGAAGCTGTATAGAGCGTCTAGCAAGTGTTATGGGCTGTCTGTCTCAATATTAGGTGGTTTGATGTAGTTGGACGTCGACCAATCGGAGGTGCTAACCTAACAATATAAAAGCATAACCCTTTGTTTGGGGGAAGGTGTTGTACCTTGTTCGGCGTTCTTTGTGAGCGTATTAGTGTACCTGTCCAAATCTCCGTCTGGCGTGATCTTTGTCGGATCACCAAGATGATTTTTGTGTAGTGGAGTTCCAAAGCGCCGGTAATACGCAGAAAAATTCTCGCCAAGTTTGGTTGACCCACTTCGTTTTCCCAGCGAATAAACCAAGATAATGCGTTCCCTTGGAGATGGAACGGCTTAGCACATACGACCAGCAGCAATAATTCCTTGGCGAGAAAAATTTATCGCACTTATACAGCCAATGAGAAGGATCACCCTTGCCATCATACTGAAAAATAATTTAATATTATTGCCGGTAATACAGGATTGTTCCCGCAAGAATTTAGGTGGAAATCTGGAATATTTCTTGGGAAATTTTATCAAATTCGAGATGAAAACCCGGACTATCCGCTATTCGTAGGATTGAGGAATCGGAGGTGCGGCGGATGGAGGGCTCATCCGTGTCTACAGACCGAAGAGAGCGCTTGAGGGCAGGATGTACTTAGCCGATGATGGGGCTGAATTAGCTCCATGGCTTTGGCCTCCATGGTCGCTGGTATGTACTCGCTGATGATCCTCGCTTGACGCTCGTGATGGTTTGTCTCAAGGTGCAGGCCATTGGATCGTGAGGTGGTCTCCGGATACCAATTGGTTACAACCCGCTTTCCGCCAACGCGAGGAAGAACGAGACGGACGTGGCTGAAATCGACGTGAGAACGGGCGAAGATTGTGGCGCTGCGGCGCGGCAAAGGGGCGGGCGAACGGCGGCGGGGCGAATAAGAGGCGGCCGGGCTTGGCGCGCTTGGGCGGCAAAGTAAAAGCGCTGGGCGTGCGTGAGGGCGCGCGGCGGCTCGGGAAGGGGCAGGAGAGCTAGGGTAAAACCCTAAATTATTTCTTTTGTGATTGTCTCACGATAGTTGCCCCTATATTTATACGGTGTTTACAATTCTTGGACCGTGCCATTAGTCTTTTTCTAACTCTCTTTAATTTAATCTAATAATTATAATAATAAAGCTAAATAATAATTAAATATTCGACCACTCTTTATCTCGCTTATCTCGGCGATCACGACCGATCCGACATCCAGATATCCTGTTAATGCTTCATCGAATACACATGTATAATACGATATTATACATGAGATGACGGGATAATATAATGATATATATACATGTGGATATCCTGTCAACTGCCCTTTCATCAGAATACATGTATAATACGCATGTTATACATGAGATGAAGGGAAAATATACCTTATTCCAACTGTCGCGGCAAGCTGGTCCACAAGTAGGCAAGTTGTTCGTATAATGACGTGCTCCCCCATCAGTAGGCAGAACGACGCAAAAGCTAGGCCAGGCCGGCCTCGATTCAGATGAAGGCATATAGGTGCTCTACCTGTCATTTGGGGTCGATTTTTATTTAAAAAATAAAACAACGAAAAGCTTTACCACGATTTACGTTAGATGAAGAAAGAAAGAAAAGGCATGAAGTGTAAGTCTAATTTTTTTAAATTAAATTAGACCAAAAACATATAACCGAGGAGAGTGCACCACACATCCCACTCGGTTTAATACAACATCTAGACAACTAATAACACACCACGCCTACTCCGCTACTTAATCTAACTTGGTCAAAACAACCCAACTAAACAACCGACAAGGACATAAGAAAAACACAACGAAGAGCTACATGACACCAAACAACCAAGAAGGAAAAGGAGCACCATCTGAAACCGAAAAGCCTAGCCAAACCTCCAAGGAGCAAACACGCTGTGCCGCCTCGACAAGTTAGCCCGCCATGAGAAGGTTTTCACAAGCAATATCCGTGGCAAGTAGAAGAGATAGAAAAGGTCGCTCCAAGAAGGGAACAACATCCATGCACGACGCCGGCCCAAGATTTTGCCCCTATCGAAGAACATCCAACATTGTCGCCATAGAGATCAAACCCTACCAGGGTAGGATGCAAAGATGGACGCCAAAGAGCCCCACCCGTCATCACCCCTAGAGACTTCATCCAAGAAAAGCGCTGGGGAGAAGCCGACCGAAGAGATCGCCTCCCCCGCCAAAAATGTGCAAAGCCAACCAACGACAAGAGAAATCCGTACTCCAACTCCGCCACATAAGCCACAACCCAAGGAAGGGGTAAAGCAGATGACGGGAGAACAAGAGATGGAACCTCGAAGATACCCCCAAATCACCCAACCCACCAACATCCCAAGCGTGCTGAGTCGACCCCCACATCAACCACGCCGCACACGATATCTAGCAACCCCTTCGCAAATTTAATTCACTTAGACTACCATGTCGCACACCGGCCATCAAGGCCGCTGAAGGAGAGCCCATGTGGCCCGGCTGATAGACGCCGCCACCATCATCTCGCTTACCGCCATGGCGCGACAGTAAGAAACACCGAAAGCATGACACCGCCGCCCACGCCACCACTGGCCAAGCCGGCATGTCGCACAACCAACACAGCTTGTGCACATCACCACGACACCGACGATGCCCGGTTGCACCACCACGCCACTTCTTTGCCATGCCGGGTCATAGCTAGGGCGGCGGAGCGTCCTGAGGTGGCGCAAGGCCCCGCCGCTGCTTATCCTAGGTCGCCACACTACTCTATATCTCCCTCTCAGCAAAGTGGAGGCAAGTTGTGGGAGGGAGTGGACTTGGCGGCGCTCTATGGTTTGGGTCTATCCGAGTCACCCCTAGGGGTGACGCGGACAGGGGCTGACCTCAGGCCTGAAATGAATCAACATCTCGATGTGATGCGTCCCTACCTAGGACATGGGGCTCTCTTTGAGCCCCGGGCTCCCGATCGACGGTAGACACGACTCAGATCCTCAACCCCTTCTTCCTATTTGATCCGGGGATCATGCTCGACAAAATCCCTCCACTTCGGACCAAGGCTCGGGGTCTTCATAGTGCCACCCTAAGCTAATGGGTTCGGTGAAGATGTCTAGATTGGTTTTGGGTAATTAATGACAACCTAGGACTAACCTATTTGCTTATGTTTGATCTAGTATGAGATGAATCTTACTCAAGTCATGGTGCGGATGTCCATCATGGTGGATGAGATGGTGTTGATCCAAAAGATGATCAAGTGCACGGACTTAAAAACAAGAAGGGGAAATGAAATGGGCTCAAGGCAAAGGTATATTTGATATGGCCATTTTATTTTGCACTCAAGACACCACAAAGGGTGTGAGTGATTTAGGATTGATAGCCGAACTATAAAGAGGGGAAAACGTCTGGAACATCGATCCTCATGTGCCTCTAGGTTCAACAATCATATGCATGCATTCCAAACCTAGAGAGAGCTAACCAAACCTTCGAAATTACCAGAAAAATGCTAACACACGAGCTCGGCACATTTAGCATGTACACGTGGTGGTGTTGGCACATTTGCGAAGACGGTGGTGTGTGCAGGGTTGAGATGGTTATGGGTACCACTCACCATCCCGCCAGCTTGCGACGGGATCGGCGCTTTTGAGAAAATTAAACATCTATTTTCTATTGCTACTGGATGCAACTTTGGTGAAAACATGCTTACCCTCGTGCTCAAGTTGGTATACTTGTTGGGTAGCATGTTGAAGAAGAAGTGCGATGAAACGACGACAAATGCGAAGACAACAACCGGATGGAGGTACATACATTACCGTCGGTGTTGCGCCGACGCCGGGGAGTTTCGACCGCTGGCCCGACGCCTCGCTCGTCAGTGCGCGTTCCGCCGTGGTGAATACGTGGCGCCGGGGCCGTATAGAACCGGCGAGCGCCAAACGCAGTAGTCCAAGCGGCACCGCGGGCGCGGGCATCGTGGGATGACGATGCTTGAGCCACTCGGGACGCCAACGGCCACTAAAGATTTGAGCGTGACAACGGCGCCGTGACGCGCCCGGCGGTCGCGTTGGCACGTCCGCCGCAAACACAAAAATCGCGGTTCCCCCCACAACGACTCTATTTCGATGGGGCCTATATATATGGGTTTGGCCTACCATTGCTATCTCTCCGGGACATTTTGATTGATCCTAGCATACATTGAGTGAGCTAACCCTCTCCCACTCTCTCCCTTGCTTGTAGGCACATTCTTGAGAGATTGGTGGTGATTCAAGTGCATTGCTTTGAGAGTTGCATTTAGAGGCACTTGAGATTCGTCATTCTTTGGTGATTTCTTGTTGCTCTTGGAGGGCACCACTCCTAGACAGAAGCAGTGATTTGGTGGAGGTGTTGTCAAGAGTTGGAGATTGTTCTTGGCCACCTCAGGTTGATTTGTGAGGGGTTCTTGGGCTTATTGCTCCCGCGGCGCCAAAAGCTACTCTAGTAAATTGCTCGTGTCATTGAGCTACCGTGATTTAAAAGCGTGGTGCCTTGGAGAGCCTCGAGGGGGGTCGTCATAATGGCAAAGGGCATCGCCAATCCCAAGGACCATCGAGGTGTTGGTCGACGCAACGAGGACGAGCCACCGGTCAAGCGTGTGTGAACCTCGGGATAAATCGATTGTCTCTTTGTCTTGGAGATTGGCTCCTTCATCATATTGTTGTTGATCTTATTCTTCATCACGATTGGATCATTGCCCTTACATGTTGGTATAAACAAGCTTTCCCCTCTTTCATTTACTTTCCTAGTTTGTCTTGAGTAGAGAGCTAGTTTGTGTTTGTGTAGGTGTTCTTGCTAGCATAAGGCTTATCTAGGATTGCTCATTAGATAGAGTAGTGACATAGCACTTGTGTGACATAAAGATCATAGCATATATCTAGAATTGTCACTAGAAGGCTTGCAAGACATTAGAGCTAGCGCAAAACGCTTTTACGCCTTTTGTTTTACTAATCGGTTTGCTAAGTGATTTTTGAAGATAAAAGGCTATTCACCCCTCCCCTCTAGCCATCTAGGACCTTACATTTCCCTCCTTTGTTGAACACCCAATAAGGACACATCGCGGCGTGACACTAATCCATTCACGAGCTTTAAGGGCTCGAGAGCTCCCGGCTTGCACGTCGCCTCCTTCGGTTGGCCAGCCTTCATAGCCAAGAAAACCTAGAGAATGCTCACCCGGTGGAGGCCGGTCCAAGTCGATAAGCCCTGACCATCCAGTATCGGGGCACAACAACCGGACTCCATGACAACATCGAGGTCCATGGACTCGATGCGCCGCGTAGACAATAGGCTCAATTCCCCAAATCGACTTGTACTCAAACTACCGCATGATATAAGGGGAAGGTTGGATCCTATAGAGGGAAGAGGTCGATCATTCACACAAGAAACTGAGATCATTCAATCTCTCATCCAACTATACACCAAGATCGAGCTACCCAAAGAGGAGGGAACCCAAGAGCTGCCCTCTCCTGCCGTCTTCCCTCCTCTCCATCAAGGAGGAAGCTTCATAGTGATCCCATGCCAAATCTCTTACACCCAATGTAACCCCTAGATTGGGTTCTCTTTGAATACAAGGAAACCACCATTGTGGTCGACGAGGGCTCGATAGCATGAACTAGGATAGATCATGTCTTCTCTTTGTTCATGAATCCACCTAAGCCATCGAGAGACGAACAACAATGTTTGTAGCGGTCTCGAACCAACAACAATATGCTATGTCTAAAAACTTCTACATGTATATTTTGATGCTCGGATGCAAAATGCTGCAAACTTTAGAGTCTGTTGCATACCTAGAACTGTTTTGGCACCTTATTGCGAAAAACTACATCTTTCTCTTCTAGTATAAACGTACTCGTCTATCCATTTCACATTGTAAGTCATTCTAACTTTTTAGGTAAATAGTTTTTTTTTACTCTACACTCAAATATACTTTTTATGTCTAGATACATAGTAAAAATCTATGTATCTATAAAGTCGAATGAGATTTATAATTTAGAATGAGGAAATACTAGTAGATTTCTCACAAAAAATTCATTATTATTATTATTATAGCTTTCGTTGGGCTATTTAATTCTTGCATAACCTAGGGAAGGGTCAAGGCTATGAGAGGGATAGCAAGTGGTCCAAAAAAATATTAAATTTTATATATTTGTAAATTTCATATAAAATGTATGATAATTAATAGAGACTTGTAAAGTTAGAGTTGGACTATTAAATTTTATATATTTGTAAATTCCATCTAAAATGTATGATAACTAATAGACTAAATCTAGTAGAGCTCGAGCTCTAATAAATCCATAGATTTCTAAGATTCAGATACTAGCTTGTATCAAAAGCATTTTGATATAGTTTCAACTGCCTACAAACACTCAACCAATCTAAGGTAATCCTAAAACCGTATGGATCCAATCAAAATCAGAGAGCTAGAGTTGTGTGAAATGGTCTTAGTATTTTCTTTATTTATACGTATCCATCTCCTCGTATTATTTTTAGTGCATCAAACAAAATGTTTGTCATGATTGACAGAATCATTTACAGAGAAGACAGGCAGAAGCTGTAATTGAGCAACAGAGTAAAACCAGTGAAATGAGATCTGCTTAATTTACGCGTTCAAAGATCCTTTCACAGCAACGTTTAACTTTCATGGCGTGCGAATAGGGCTGTCACAGCCGAAAGCGTTTTGTAATTATATACTACGTACATGAGGCCGAAGAGTGAGAACGATATTTTTCATTTTGTATGTACGAGGTTGACAAGGACTTATTGGTGCCTCAGGGCTTTGGTGCTGTGCATAACCATCATCTATGATTGAAGTTACTGTTCCGGAGCTTTCCTCCTCGTCCTTCCTGGTTGATTGTTGGCACTTGGCAGTCAGTTTACTGGCGTTTATTTGCAGTGAATGAACATTGGTGGTATCACAGTCACGGCGTTAGCTGTTGTGTGCTTCCGGCTCACTTCAAGGAAACGGCCTAGCGGAAATGCCAAGCAGCAGCCAAATCCCAAGCAGCAGCAATGGAGTCCAGCTCCAGCACCGCCACTCCATCCGGCCTTCTTCCCTCCCCGTGGGTAGTCCGTGATCCGGCCCCCGCACCCCCGCCGGACATGAAGACGACAAACGTACCGGCCGCGCGTCCCGTTTGTTTGTGTTCGTCAACAATGCAATTTACTCGTCAAAACCAAAAAAAACAATAGATGGCACGTCAACGTAGATGGCACGCGCGGGTGCATTACAGTTCGGTGCCGGCCGGCCTCTGGATCTTCTTCCGGCATTCACTGCCACGACGGATTCCCATTTGTCAAGTTTGAGGCAGGTGCATTCGGGTTGGGATAGCTCGGTGTCATGGCTGTAAACACGTACCTAACGGCCATAATTCTTTTTTTTCTTTCTTGAAAAAGGCTCCAAAATATCGAGGAGCACTAACGCGGACTATTAAATTTTTATATATTTGTAAGTTCCATCTAAAATGTATGATAACTAATAGACTAAATCTAGTAGAGCTCGAGCTCTAATAAATCCATAGATTTCTAAGATATGTCAAAAAGCATTTTGATATAGTTTCAACTACCTACAAACACTCAACCAATCTAAGGTAATCCTAAAAACCGTATGGATCGTTCCTTTTAAAACCGTATGGATCCAATCAAAAACTGAGAGCTAGAGTTGTGTGAAATGGTCTTAGTATTTTCTTTTTATTTATATTATGGCAGCTTAGATTTGGACTTAAAAGTCAAGTCAATGCACAAAACCATGTATATTCAACCAAAAGTAAGACAATCACCGTCGGTTTTGTCCTTCATTGGTGAAAATCCACGGCGATAATCCACTATCGTCGTTGGCTCATATTACCAACCCCGACAATAATGGTTTTAGGGAGTGTCTATTGATCTGTTGATAGATTTTGTATGATTAAATCTGTCAGATTTTTAATAAATACTACTCTTCATTTCAAATTAAAATTGATTTGACTTTTTTTGGTTAATCTATTTTTACTATGTATCTGAACATATTATTATATATCTAGATATATAGAAAAATAGATGTCTAAAAAAAGCCAAAAACAACTTATAATTTGGAATGAATGGAGTATTAGTTTAAAACTCTATGAACTAACAATTAGTTGACTAGCAACTAGCTCACGAGGATCGAAATAGACAAACTAGTGAGTGGACTAACTATTAGTTTAAAACTCAAGTAGTTGTTTGTTTACCGATCCACGAAACCCAATTATCAAGACTATGATTTTTACTAGTTGGCTAATCACTAGTCCTAACTTATTCAAACAAGCTCTTAATTTATCCATGGTATATTATGAAAAATACTTTTAGTAAAGCATTGATGATAATGCGGTTGCGAAATTTGTTGGACAAATTGAGATCCTAGGATCCGAGCAGGTGTGTGAACGCGTCTCTCTTGCTGAGTTAGCGACCACGGCAGCCGCTATCCATGGACGCCCGGCCACGGGGAGTCGATGGAGCTATAAAATGCGCGCACCCATCAAACCCCCACCGTCATGCAGAAAAGGCAGCACGAAGAAGAGTCCAACGGGCAACCGTGCCCCGTCGCCCTAGGTGCTACCAGCCTACCACACTCTCCTGAGTCCCTGACCCTCTCAAACTTGCGTGCACCATCGATCCATGGCGACGGCTCCGAGGAAAGGGAGCAGCAGCAGTGCCGGCCAGCTACCGGCGGCGGCCGTGCTGCTGTTCCCCACAGTAGTATCGGCCGCCGGTGCGGCAGCTGCTCCACGGCGGCTCCTGGTGGACACGGACATGGACACCGACGACGTGCTCGCGCTGCTCTACATCCTCAAGCAGAACCGGTCCGAGTTCGATGTCAAGGTTGGTGCCATGTCACCCTCTGTCTCCCCTGTGGCCCGTGTGCTACGTGCCACCGCCGCTCTGCTCGTCAATCCATCTCCTAATGGATCCGATAGCTAGTAATCGAGTATATACTGTGATTATTCTACCGATCGATCCAAAATTCTCCCCTCTCGTCAACGTAACCATGGCGTGGTGGATTATATGGAGGTAATGGCTCACTGCTCTCTGGAGATAGAGACATCATCATCAGGCATGGACCGCTGTGACCCGTAAACGCAACTGGGAACTATGTGATGTGATGGTATCCTATATAGTTTTCGTGTTCGACGGAATGGTCTAGCTCCGATGAATTTCAACCCCATGCGCACGCGTCTGAATTGTTTATTGCATCGCCATTGCTAGATCACTAGGTAAAAAGGGAAAAAAAAAAAAGAAGAAGTGGTGTGGAGATAGAGTATGGACAGCGATGGCGCATCTTGGCTTTTGACTATCTTCTTGCACGCACGGAGCAACCATGTTTAATTTCAACGCCTCGTGGCCGTCAATTTGAGAGCCATCTTCCAACCAAGGTCGGGCTAGTGCGTACGTCACTATTGTCGTGAACAATGCAGGGCATTACCATCAGCGCCAACGCGTGGACTGACGCCGGGCACGCCGTCAACCATGTCTACGACATCCTCCACATGATGGGCCGCGACGACATCCCCGTCGGCGTCGGCGGCGACGGCGGCATATCCTACGCCGGCGACATACAACGCGACGTCGGTGGCTACCTACCTCTCATCGACCAGGTACTCTACGTACGTAATCGTATATTGACACGCACACAGATACCATTAATTATCTGATCGACCAGGTACGACGACGTGCAGGGCATGTCGACGGCCGGCGGCTGCCGCTACCGGCAGGCCATCCCGCAGTCGGAGCGGCTGGACGTCGACACGAACTTCGGGGTCCGGAAGGCCTTCCTCCCGCAGGGTTCCCGGGGGTACCGGCCGCTCCGGCGGCAGCCGACGGCGCAGCGAGTGATGGCGGAGGCGCTGTCCGCCGGCCCGGCCTCGGTGCTCCTGCTGGGCACGAACACCAACCTGGCGCTCCTCCTGATGTCACGCCCGCACCTGAGGCGGAACGTGGAGCGCGTCTACGTCTCCCGGCGGCGCCGTGAGGGTGGCGGGCAACCTGTTCACGGCCACCGCCGCCAACCCGGTCGCCGAGTTCAACTTCTTCGGCGACCCTTCGCCGCGTACCAGGTGCTCCACTCGGGCGTCCCGGTCACCATGATCCTCTCCGACGCCACCAACACGATCCCCGTCACGGAGGCGTTCTACTCCGAGTTCCGGCGGCGCCAGAGCACACACACGAGGCACGCTACAGTTTCCTGTCGCTGGACGGGGCACTGGCGCGGCAGAGGAGGCGATCCGACAGCCATGACAACACGGCAAGTCCACCTCTGATGCTTGCGTTGCAACCTTGCAAGACGCTGCACGCTGCTGTTTCCGTCCATGAATGGATTTCTTACGCTAGCAGCAGCAGCTTTTTTTCCTGCAATCGGGACATTCACCCGTGTTTCATTAAGAGGACGCTAGCAGCTAGCTGATTCTTCGTTCCTTTTCTCCTGGTCGGTGCAGGGCTTCTACTTGTGGGACGAATTTGCCGCCGGCGTGGCGCTCTCCAGCATGCGCCATGGCGAAACCGGCAGCGGCGATAACGAGTTTGCCGAGCTCGAGTACATGAACATCACCGTGGTAACATCCAACAAAACCGTACGGTGTGCGTGACGGCTCTAACCCATTTTTCGATGGACGAACATCTCCCAAGTTTGGATTGCAAGAGGGTGGAGTTCACAGTGGCCATGTTGAGACTGGGATCAGAGATCCCTTCTGTGTGGTGCCGGGAAGCAACAGAGGCAGATGCCAGGTAGTAATATAATATAAATAACCAATGTACCAACATGACAAACTCTGATGCCTGAAAACCTGCATTTCTCCTTAGGATGGGTACACTAAGGAAGCGTCCGGTCCAGAAGCAGTTCAGGTGCTTGTGGCAACAAGCGCCAAGCCGAACACCAAGAAGAATAGCCCACTGGATAAGGAATTTTCGGAGAGATTCCTAGAGGTAACTAAGAAGCATACTTCGCTCGGTTTTTGGATGAAAATCACCAGTCAAAGTTCAACCTCACAAATGCTGACAAGATGTTTTTTCTCCAGGTTCTAAATCTCCCAAAAACACTGGCCTTTTCAACATAAGTACACAGTTTCCATATTACAGAGAGGTTCTCTACAAGCCGGATTTCATGAATGTAACTAGGGGCAAGCCAGTCATTTTTGACATGGACATGAGCCCTGAGATTTTGTGTCACTCATATACCTCCTGAAAGAACCTAGACATGAAATTGATCTCAAGGTGAGAGAAATATATGTCCCAAACTACAAAATAAAGGATCTAATAATGCAGTTCGCTTTCTTTTGTACACCGAATGCCTGACAAACCTCACTCTACTAATCATTTTTAGGCTGTGTTGATCAATGGAAACGGTTGGGCTAATAGCGCTAGCATTGACATTGTTTATGACGTTCTACATATGATGGGCCGTGACGACATTCCAGTCGGTCTTGGCAATACTACTGCACTGGGCAGTCCAACCCTTGGTTGCAACAATTCTTATGCTATACCTCTTGGAAGTGGTGGATTTATAGATTCAGACACATTGTATGGACTGGCTCGGTCGTTGCCAAGAAGTCCTCGAGGGTAAACACTCCGCTTTATATTATATGAATGATAATGTTTGTCATAAAACATTTCACATCTGTTCATTTCTTGATTAGGTTCACTTCTGAAAATTTAGATCATCCCGAACGCCGGCAGCCAAATGCTTTTGATGTTTGGCAATCAGTTAGAAGCAACTTGGTCCAGGTCAGAAGATCACGGTTCTTACCAGCGGACCTCTCACCAATCTAGCTACCATTTCACTATCTGACATGGACGCAAGCTCTATCATAGAGGTCTGTTCTTTTCGCCACCTAGCAGTACAAGACATGGAAGGAAATTCTGATCTGTGATGAAGTTCAGATGCAAAACTGTTTTTTACTATAAAATCTTATAATTCTGTGTGCAGCGAGTTTATGTTGTCGGTGGACTCATTAGAGATGGTGGTGATGAGAACGGAAATGTGTTTACTGTTACCTCCAACAGATATGCTGAGTTCAACATGTTCCTCGATCCACTGGCTGCAAAAACAGTACTAGAATCTAATCTGAATATCACACTCATTCCTCTTGATGTGCAACGAAAGGTTGTTTCATTTGAGGGTGTCCTTGGAGCTTTGAAGCAACACACCCGGCATACTCCCGAGTCAAAGCTTGTCCATCGTTTGCTATTGCTGCTTCAGCAACTTCAGAGGAAACATAAATTCTATCACCACATGGTAAATGACCTCTATTGTAAAAGTGCATTAGCAACTTTCATTTGTTCCACTAGCCTAATACTTCTTCGTTTCCAAATATACTCCCTCCGTTTTAAGTTATAAGTCGCCTGGCTCTTTTTGGTATCTCCATTTTTTATGCATCTAGATATAATAAGATACATAATAAAATGGATGAAAAAAAAAAAAAAGAGTCAAAGCAACTTATAATTTAGAACGGAGAGAGTATTATTTTAGTCTGTTCTACATCAAACTTCTCTTAACTCTAACTTTTTTCTTCTAGAAAAATACATCATCTCTGATATCAAATTAGTTTTATTAAATTCTAGATTAAATATATCTTGATAATCCATTTATTTGGTATTGCAGATGTTAATATATTTTTCTATAAACTTGGTCAAACTTAGAGAAGTTTAATTTAGGACAAAAAGATACAAAAAACATACTTTTCATATTTAATTGGCCTATGTTGAATAGTTGACAGCTGACAAAGTTTTTTATCATTTTTATGATCTGTCTGTGTAAACTCTCTCATTTCTAGGACATATTTCTTGGAGAAGTTCTTGGCGCAGTTTACATGGTCCAAGGATCTGACTTGGAACCCTCTGTGACAGTGAAGCCTATATACATTCTTGCCAACACAACCGAAAGCTCAAATGGGCAAATTTTGGTCAAGAAGAGCGCAAAGCCAGTGAACGTATTATATAGTTTGAATACTGGAGCATATCACAACCATTTGGCAAATTCTTTGGCTAACGATAAGCAATCGGCTGTTGTTGGGAGCTTTGAAGAGCAAAAAGGCAATTTGGAGCAGGCCACAAAAAAAAAAAAACTTAGGGGCGGACATAGCAAAGGATAGAAAATAAGTAATCTATTTGTTCAATATTGCTGGGGACTAAATATTAGATGACAAAAAAAAAAATAGTTTACATCATATTTCATCATCTTATAGCATAGCACAGAAAACTAGAGATACTTAACACAACAATTGTATGAAATGGCTTTAACAAACAATAGAATTTATCTTAAGATGGATTTCATGTACTCTGCTGGTTATAAACTTTTGTTCCCCATGTGTTTTTCGCAGTTATTATCTAAAAAAATGTGGTTCGCGAAGTCGTAGTCTGTTAATTATGTTCAAGAAATATCAGCCAAATAACAAATTTCCCTTTATTCCAATATTTCCACGATTTATATTAGAATATAAATTGTAGCTTCCAGACAAACCCAGGACTATACATGGACATAAGCTACTATAGAACTATATACCAAGAATCCACAACAGACTACAGACTTCAAATAAAAAAAAGTGATGAATATCGTAATCACAGTATACCAGTAAAACTTGAATCGCTAGTAATAATGGGGGTAATGTTTCAACCCCTTGAGGATACTAGCGAACGTTGCGAAGTTATTAGGCTCTCAAAAATGGTGTACAAGTCCTTGTTTTCAGGGCCAAAGATCTCATCAGCCTTTCTTAAGGTATCCTGTAAGAGACATTCAACGGAATACCAGAAGGAGGATCAGAAAATTAGGTCACAAATCCCCAAACAGATTTTCATTCAGTGTTGATCCATTTATACCTCTCTCGTCTGCTTATGTGCGTTCAGCTCCTTCACATTAGCCAGGAATGCACCAAACTGCTCATAATGCATACAATCGATTTCTGCATATACAACAATCAAAGACGGAACTTAGTCACGCACTTGGAAAAATGAACAAAATTTTCTTTTGTGTCAATTAAGCATCAATGGAGTTGAAAGATTTCTTTCTAGATTTCTGGAAAACAAGATCCTTGGAATAAATTGAGCCTACTGTGCGGTTATGTGCAGTTCTTGAAGGCACTACAAGATCATAATTTCAGAAAGAAAAAATAAGTACACCAAACTCCTTCTATTAATTCTTTATCAAATAATGCACTCACAAGGTTTGAGTATACTTCCAAGAAAAAAAAAAAAAATCTACCACTAAACTGAATACTTGGAGAAGAACACTTTTGCACATACCTGACCTGACTAAAAGAACTCCTTTCCATCAACTCTTGTTCGTCCTAAAACAAAAACTCTCAATGAGAAACAGTATATGGATAGCTTATTTACGATTTCGAAGTTAACACAGAAAGCAAACATCCGAACCTAGTAAGCAAACAAACAGTTCACTTTTGGGTCCAGTGGAACTGCAATATATCTTGATATTTACTACTAGATGGCCGTGAAATTGAAACATATCTTGACCAATTAAATGTAATATATGTTGATTGCTGAACAAAGCAGCATTAACATTCAAGTGTTTGACATACAGTATAACTAACTCCGGGGTTATCAGCCAACCTGTTTGACTTGGAGGGTCAAATGGAGAGGTATGCTGACCAGAGAAGCCTGAGGACCTGTCATTAAACATATTCATCGATGTAACGGAGATTGAATGTCGCCTTGGCGGTGATACCGATGAAAAACGCCTTGGAGGTGAGCCTGGGGAGTCATCCTTGGTGTGCCGTTGTATGACGGCAAAAAATACATGGGGACGCCCAGGACGCTGGGGTGGCCTAGGTGCTGCAACTACAAAAAGGTTTTTGGTGTAAAACATCATTCACCAGATTTTTGTATAGACAAGATTAACTATATGAAACGGAATGTACCATCAGGGTCAACTTGGCTATTTTCCTCCGAAACTGAACTTGCAGTTTCTGAAATCTGTGATGATTTGGTAGCTGGAAATGCAGAATCTTCATCTGACAATAATCCAACAATCAACATTACCCTAGCGAACTAGAATAATGTGGACCTAGCACAAGGACCACGAGAATACAGAGTAATGTAGTACCTGATGGTGCAGAGGAGAAATTTGAAGTTGCTGCAACTCCTGTCGGGAGCAGTATTCTATTGAAAAGTAATTTACAAATAAAAATCACTCTCAATTCAGCTACAAATACAAACAAGGGAAGAATTGAAATGCTAGTCATTTTCTGGATTCTTGAATTATTAATAACTAGACATAGCCTGAATGCCAGACTTACATCACTGCTGTCATCTTCCTGGAGTGATTGCACAAGTGTCTTTCTGAAAACTTCCAACTGCACAATAAAGTAGAATACACGATAACACAACTATGAAGTTTAAAATGGTATGGCAATCAAGGCTTTTACAGCACCAGTCAATGGTAACATTTTTTAGAGTAATTTGACAGATTAACATTTTCCCTACCCGTTGCCATTCCTTTTTTTTTTTTTTGCATTATAATGTTAAGGACCACAAAGTTCAGTTTGAAATTATGGTGAGATTGCTACGTAATTGTTCCAAACTAGTAGTGCAACACACATAAATATGTCAAATTCTTCCAACAGTGCAAGGCGATAGGCGTTTTGGTACCTTGGCGACATCTCTATTCAACTTGGTAACGGTGTTGGACAGAGCAGAGTTGTCCCGCTGAAGTGCCTCCTGTACGTCCATCGTCCACGATCACAAGTTCACAACACCAAGAAGAATTCGACTGTTAAGTAATTTTCGGTTGCCTAAATTGCGCAGCATACATATCAATCACGCAGCAACATTGCTGGAATAGAGACGACGTAGCATCGCGGGACCATTCCCCGGAAGGAAAAGCACAGCTCAGCCAGGCCTGGCGGCGCAGCGCCCCAGACAGAGGCGGGACTCGCGATTACCTTTTCCTCCTCGGCGAGGCGGAGGCGGCCGGTGGCGACGGCGAGCGCGGCGTCGAGCTGCTCGACGCGCTCCCTGAGGTCCTCGGCCTCCGCGTCACGCTGCTCGACGCGCTCCCGGAGTTCCTCGGCCTCGGCGTCGCGCTGCTCGACGCGGTCCCGGAGGTCCTCGGCCTCGGCGTCGCGCTCGGCGAGCTGCGACCGCAGGCGCGCCGCCGCGTCGTCGTCGCGCTCGGCGAGCTGCGAGCGTAGGCGCGCCGCCTCAGCCTCGAGGCGGCCGAGGCGGTGCGAGAGCGCCATGGAGGTGACCCTGCGCGCCACGTCCAGCAGGGCGAACGGGTCCGACGGCAGCACGGACATGAGCTCAGCGGGCAGCCCGAAGTCCACGGGCGGTGGAGGTGGCGGCGGCGCCGCCTCCCGGCTGCCGCCGCGTCCTCCTCCTCCCCCACCATCATCGCGGCCGGCGGCGGCACCGCCTCCCTCCCTTCCTCTGCCATGTGTGTCCGCGCCTCTTGGAGTAGTGCTCTAGCGCTCTCCGCTCCTCCCTCTTTTTGCCCCTTCCGTGCCGCGACCGTTATCTGCCCGCTCGCGGGGGGGATTAGGCTGGTGGGGTGGGGTGCGAGGTCTTTTTGTGCTTGTGGTGGCGCGCGAGGGCGCCTACCAGCTGCCCCGCGCCACGGGTTTGGATGGTGGCGGGTTTTGGTGTTGAGGCTTTTGCGTCGCTCTCGCGGTGGGCTCTGTGCAGGTACGGGGAGGAGCCGGTGCGCGTCGGGTCATCGGGGAGGCGAAGGCGTTGGCGCGCGGCGCGGCGCGGGCTCGGCCTCGGTCTCGGCTATGGGCTGCGAGCTGCGGCGCGTGTGGATCGGGGTGCCATTCGCCGGCCCTCCGGGTGGGAAGCAGCGTCGGCGTGGTGCATTGTTTGTGGCCAGCTTATTCTGGGCGGTGATTGGACACGTTGGAGAGGTTCCTGGTACACTGCGTCCAGGACTCCTCGCGAGATGCGAGAGCAAGCTAGGGAGAGCGGGTTTGGGACTTCCGGACTTCCGGTTGAAGGTTTGCAGTAAAAAATTAGGGATGGTACTGTCTCTTGCAATTTTCAGCATGGTGCTGAGTATTTTAAGGCTTAATTAGATCTAATGTAAAATTGCACAATAGTTCATATTTTACTGTATGGGCTATTTTAAAGCTTAGATCTAAGGCGAGGTCGGAGGTGGCGCTATATATGGGCATGCGGCCGAGGTCCGGTGGCCTGTCCCGTGGCCCGCTGCTTTGGCCCGGCCCGAGCACGGCACGGCCGGGCGCTCGGGGGGCGGGTGCTGGGCGCCAGCCCCGTGATACGGCCGACGGCAAATATTATGGCATTGCCTAACTCCCCCATCAATAATTCAGCCCAACCCAACAACCAACAATCGGTCTCAATCTCCCAACTTTGTCCCTGACGCCGCAGCCCCTCCACTCGGCCATCATCGCGGCCCCACTCCCTACCGGCCCATCGCCAAGCCCCCTCCACCTCCGGCCGCCCGGCCTTGCGGCCGCGACGATCGCGCTCCTCGCGTCTGGGCGCCTCCACACCCACACACGCGCCCGGGCGCCCGACGGCCTCTCGGCCGCGCGACACTCGGCGGGCGCGTATCCGACTTCCTCCATCGCCGCCGGTGCCGGGGCCCCTCCACGTCGCCTTTCGTGACTGCGGCGACGCGGCGGCGCGGTTTGCAACTAGCGCGGGGAAGCGAGATCCGCTGGCGTGGGAAGGAGCTCGCCCTACGGCGCGGCCTCCGGCTCGCCGACGTGACCGCACGCGCCGCCTCCCATTCCTCTCTTAGCGGCATGGCGGCACAAGATGCCGGCCGACACTGTCTGGACGGCCCGCGGGCGTGCCATGGGCCCGGCGAGCCACCGGCACGCAGCCCGTGCCGCACGGCGAGGCACGAGCACGCCGCCGGCATCAGCGTCGGGCGGCCTGGGGGGCCGAGCCGGCACGGCCCGATGAACATATATAGGTGGCGCTGAGAATAGGAGGCTTGCCGCGGTTGTTCCAGCTCTAATGGTCATCAAGCCTCCTATTACACAATTCTAGTTGCTATGATCTCTCGTGATACATAATAGCTAGATTGCTAGATTACCAACTAGACGAGCAATACCACAATATATATCTCCACTCAACTAGAAAGGCTACATAAGCTCCAACTGCACAAGCACAATATATATCAAGTTAACTTGCAAGAGGAGATTGCAATTATTATACCGACTTGTAGAGGCAAAGATCCAATCACCGATGAAGATATGCAATCACAAACAAATGGACCAAGCCAATCACCAAGGAGACAATGAACAAGTTGATTTGTTCACCTACAGTTCAATTGTGTAACCGACAAGCTAGTGTCCGGGTTGTGTTGACTAATATCTTGATGGTCCGCCGGTGAGGCTCGCAGGGCAAGCTCCCCACAAGGCACCACAAACCACTCGCAAGTATGGTAATCAACGACACGAAAGCAATCCATTAAAGCAACAATTTGTTGCTCGACGGGAACCCTTAAAATCAACCGGAGGTGGCCAAGAACAATCACCTTCTCTTGCCAATGACTCCACCAAACACCAAGTCGACTAGAGTGGTATTCTCAAAGAGTAACAAGAAATCCACCACCACAACGATCTCTCCAAAGATGCAACAAGTAAGCAATGCACTACGATCTCTCCACAATCTCACCAAAGATGCAAATTCTAGCAAGTAAGTGAGAAGGAGAGTGTTTGCCAAGCTCAAGGGATGTCGGATGATTCAAATGTACAAGAGAGCATCCACTACCGGGACAAACACCTTATATAGAGAGCTCATGGCTCAACTAGTCGTTTGCCCCGAAATGTGGCCTCCAAACGCACCGCGCGGGTTCCTCAGCGGACAACCGGCGCTCATCGTGCAGTGCGTGGATTGCCACCATCGTCCCTCCATTCAAACGGGCCATGACCCTCAATGGTCATAAGTCGGTGTGCAACGGTTAAAGTGGCATTGGCCATGACGGGTGTCTCAGACTGACGCTGGCGTCTCTGCCGGGCGCCATGATCAAAACCACTCTGGTCGGTGACTCCGGGGCGCTAGCGGCCAAGCGTCTACCGTGCACCTCGTCGGCGTTCATTGGCGATCGGAGAGCTCGAAGCTCATTTTCGTAATGTCGGCGTGTTAGGTGGCTTACGCGACCGACGCACCCATGCGTCCGCGGCTTGGCGATCGGTCCATCCGGTAGGGTGATGTCGATGGTTGCACCGACGCGTCCAGTGCGCGACGGCCAAATGGCGTCGATGCAGCATTGAAAACGACCTTCTCGGTTAGATGCCTTTGGATGCACCAACCTATGTGTTTGATGCGGCGGCCGATGCATGGAAAGTGGTTGTTCCAAGCCATCTCACTTAGCCCTTGCTTCCTATTTGCCAACCACAACAAAGTGTACTCCATGTGCACACGTGTGTTAAATTTTCCAAGGGTTAGAAGTTAGCACACTAGATCATAAATGCATTGACATGAATGTTAGACCTAGTAGCGAGTTGATCAAAGTTTCCGAAGTATTTCTCCTCTTGATAGTTTGGCTATCGATCTGAATCACTCACACCCCCTATGGTGTCTTGAGTGCAAACCAAAATGGCCCTATGGTTATACCTTTGCCTTGAGCCTATTTTTGTTTTTCTCTTTCTTGTTTTCTCCAAGTCCAAGCATTTGATCATCTTTTGGATCATCTCCATGCATCCACCATGACCATCATGCTTCGCCACTTGGCTAGGATAATCTCAATCTAATTTCACACTTAAGCAAACAGATTAGCCCTAGGGTTTCATCAATTAGCTAAAACCGGACTAGAGATTTACACCTATAGGCTTGAGTTGACGCCGATAAGCGGTGGTGAGGTGTTGCGGTGGTGATACGATTCGGCGGAGACAAAAGGCGTGTCGAGGTGGTCGAAAAGCGGAGATCAATGCGGCGGCGTGCTAGCGGCAATGGCGGTCGATGGTGGTGATTGGTCTTTGTTAGAGAGGAGTAGGGTTTGGAGGTGGGCCGCGATGGTGGTGGCTCCGGCGCTATGGATCCGGGCTGTGTGAAAGGTCCTAGATGGCTAGAGGGGGGGTGAATAGCCTATAAAAAATTTTCTACAAGCTCAAATTAACAAACCGATTAGTATAACAAAAGGCGTAAACACGGTTTGCACTAGCTCTAGTGTCTTGCAAACCTTCTAGGAAGGTAAATGTTCTATGATCTCACTAACAAAAGATATGTTCTATGATCTCTATGTCACACACAATCTATGTCACTACTCTATCTAATAAACAATCCTAGATAAGCCTTATGCTAGCAAGAACACCTACACAAGCAAAGCTAGCTCTCTACACAATATAAGCTAGGAAGGTAAATGCAAGAGATAGAGCTCGATATACCAACGTGTAGGGGTAATGAACCAATCACCGATGTCGAGGATGAACAATCTAACACAATAAGATGATGAGTCAATCACCAAGATAAGAGACACGTCGATGTGTTGACCCGAGTTCACTTGTATACCGACAAGCTAGTCTCGGTTGTGCCGACTAACACAAGGATGGTGCTTGAGCTAGGCGGTGCACACCGCTAGCCCCAAGCCACCACTCACAAGTGAGGTACCCAAGACACGAAAGCAATGTATTACTTGCAACTTTGTCTTCCCGATGAGGAATGTGTGATCCTCTTTACAAATCATCGAGGTGGGCAAGAACAATCACCTTCTCTTGCCAACGCCTCCACCAAATCACTAAGCCGGCTAGGAGCGGTGTCTCCAAAGCAAAAGGGAAACCAACCGGCTCACAACGATCCACAAGTGCCTCTAGATGCAAGAACTCGATGCAAATGCACTTGGATCACCTCTTCTCTCAAGAATGAAGCTCACAAGCAAGAATGAGAGAAGGGAGGGCTTGTTGCTTTCGGCTATAGGATGTTAGGAGTGATTCAAATGACCAAGAAAGAGAGCACAAGCCGGCAAAGGTATAAATAGGCCCCAACACAAAATGGAGCCGTTGGGAGGAAGTATGCACTTCCCCGCGGCGCCGACCGGACCGTCGGCGAGTCCGGTCGATGAGTCCGATCAACGGACAAACCCAACACGCCCACTGCTGAACCCCTGCGCATGCATCCGGACAATGAGTCCGGTGGTGACCGGACTCACCAAATCCAAAGATCCGGTCAAGCACGGAATTTGACCCGAAAAACATGCTCTCTGGAACCCGGCCGGAACCTCGCGGCCGGGCCGTCGATCGGACCCCCAAGCGTCCAGGTCAAGCGTCCCGGCCGCGCAGGGTCCGATCGGCGTTTCAGCGTGGAAATGTCGTCGTTTCTCCGTCGCCCTTTGCTTTGACATGCTACCCAACAAGTATACCAACTTGAGCACGAGGACTAGCATGTTTTCACCACCACGATGCATCCGGCGCAATAGAAAATATGCCAACACCACCACGTGTACATCACCATGTGCTCGTGTGTTAGCATTTTCACAAGCAATTTCGAAGGTTGGGTTAGCTCTCTAGGTTAGAATGCATGCAAATATTTTTGAACCTAGAGGCACATGAGGACCCGATATATGCGATAAGTTTCCCCCTTTTATAGTGCGGCTTCTCGATCCTATAATCACTCACACCCTCTGTGGTGTCTTGAGTGTGAAATCAAAAAGGCCCTATGGTTATACCTTTGCCTTGAGCTCATTTGATCTCCGAACTTCTCCAAGTTGGACACTTGATCATCTTTTGGATCACCTCGATCCATCCTCCATGATCACCATGCTCCAAAGCTTGGGATGACCAATCTCCAATCTAGTCAAACACTTAGCATCGGAGAGATTAGTCCTTAGGGGTGTCACTAATTATCCAAAACCAAACTAGAGATCTTCATCGTGTGCCTTAAATAGGGTGGATAGGAGGAAAAGGGGCTTGGTCACGGAGTCGGGACATCCAGGACCATGGGGGCCGCGGTCTTCGCACACGGAAGGGCCCGGCGGCGTCGCGCGGGCACACATGTGTGGAAGAGCAGAGGCTTGTCCCCTTGCTTTTCTGAGGACGCTGGCGGGGTGCCCCGACCGTTACACACTGGCCATTGGCGATCGCGTCGATGTGAACACGGTCGAGACGAGGAAGTCAGCGGGGGCAAGCCATTTGCCTTGGTGTTTTTCGGGCCATCAATTCGAATAAGTTGTTCTCCTCTCAATATAGGACTCGGTACTTAGGTACCGCCTACGTGACGTTTGAAGGAGGTGCCGACATCATAGGCCCACCTATCGGCGCAGTTATCCGAGGGAGAGGAAGCAACGACCACCGGTGGGCTACCACGCCACTGATGGGCCCGGCCTAGGGTGCGGGTGAGGGTGGAAGGAGGAACATGGGGGTTTTCCTTTTTTTTTCTTAGCTTTGCAAAAAGCATTTCAAAATCAATTCCAAATTTTTTTTTACAAACCAGACTAAATTTTAAATTCTTGTAAAGAATTTCTGATTTTGTTTTTGTAAATAAAAACTTGGGTTTTCACAATACTTTTAATATATTTATTTATTTTATAAAAGAGAAAAAATTGATTCGCTTCCACCAAAAATTTAATAAATTCTTTTTCACTCAATAAAATTAATGCAAAGGCATGAATGCAACACCCCATTTAAATAAACTCTAATAATTAGATAATCACATTTTTCACTATTTAAATTGCTAAAATTATAATTAAATTTTTGGATTTTTTACAAAATTCATAAATCATTATTTTATTCAGTGTTTTCCATTCACAACCCAAAATAGAAATTTTAGGGTGCGACAGCACATAAAAACATAAACTAAGCCGAAGAAGAATCAAGATTGGGGAAAACAAGAGGCTTAAGCCATTGTAAAGCAAGCGGTTGAAATATCCAGTTCGCTATTGACAAGTTAGAAAAAAAAAAATGTATAGGAAGAAGTGTTAGTAAATTTCATCTTTTTTTTTTGTAGACTACGAAGTCAAGGGGCCTCTATAAATACCCCCCTAGACATGTACAGTAAGAATACAGTATTGGACGATTGACGTACCTTCAATGTTATCTTCCGATTGTTCTGTGACTTGACACCCAACAGAGGCCAATAGCAATGGTGGTTTAGGATTTATTAATCTAAGCTTGCAGAACGTTGCTTTGTTGTTATAGGAGCTGGACAAATTCTACAGAGAGGAAAATATCCAATGGGTCAACCTTCTCAGATTGTGCATGTTTAGTTCAAAGCTGTAGCTTGTTGTGTTCCTAACAAGGGTGACACTATCAGTTTCTAGGAAGACCTCTTTGACGGAAAAATCATTCTCATGTGCTCCCTAGCCTTCTTAATGCATTTACTCCGAAGACCTCTTTGAAGGAAAGGCTGGGCATCCTTCACAAAACACCGGAACTAGAACATCTACTCCGACTTTATTGGCGGAAGCCCGAGGCACACACCATGCAACGGAGACAAGCACCTGCCTTTTCAATGGCCCCACATAATGCATTTGGTCTGTGAGCCGTGATATTCTTCTAGGCTGCTTCAATTCTTTTTCCCAATAATTCATGGACCATACGATTAGTAGTGTTTATCATCAAGGTATTTCAAGGTCTATTAAAAGAATGATACTTTGACATTCATTTTTCGGAAAATCAATATTTACTCTCCCTCATGCATTCCAAAACACCTCTCCTCCGAAATTTATGTGTTTTTCGATCCTCGATTTACTCCTACCTTATCTTTCTATTCCCTGTGTTTCCTTCTTTTATACGTTTTTTCAATCCTTTGTTCCAAACGGTTTTTCGATCCTCTTGGGATTTACTCCTACCTTATCTTTCTATTCGCGTGTTTCCTTCCCTTTCTTACGTTTTTCAACTCCTTTGTTCCAAGTGTAGTGGAAAAAGAAAAACATAAAAAATGAGTAGACAAGGTTGTTTGGAACACAGGAATTCAAAACACTAGAATTATAGAACACCACCATGGTCAATGATAAATGATCATTATTAGTGCTTAATGAAAATGATAATAGCCTGGAGCGCATGCGGCGTCAGCGTGCGAACGTGGGGAGGCCAAGCGGATGCGGTGGCGTGGCGCCTGATTCTTCCATTCATACGGTAATTAGCTGGAAACGAAAACCAGAGATTAGATTCTTTTTTTCCTCCACCACGCGTTTCAAAAGGTCGTGACTGTTTTCCAAAAAAAAAAAAAATGACTGGGACCGATACTGGTAAGCACCGAAGCATGAATCATTCAGTGTCTACCAGATTTGGGAACTTTGCTGGCTCCATGGCACAGGAGCCCAACACATGCAAATAAGCATAACATCGTGAATGCAAATCTCTTTACTGAATGTTTATGAAGTTATATCACATTAATCGTCGCTAGATTTTTTTTCCTTTTTCCCAATAAAACAGAAAGTATATGTACAAATAAACATGGAACATTCACAGGCCCTGGCAGAGGCGGTCAACAAATATGGCTGCCAAGGTACGGGATTCAGAACCACCCAAATGTCCCAGAAGTATGGCACAAAACAAATGGGTCTTACAAGTATATGTACAAACCAACACTACGGAAGTGGTGTTGCGGCAGGCAATAGCAACTTCTCGACAACACCAACTCCTTCCAAATTCAACGTGGATCCGCAGATTAGTAAATTGCCTGGAGGAATCTTGGCCTCACATTTTGAGAACTAGGCACAAGGTTTACCTTGAAAATATGTACCATGGCAGATGATCAATTCCGACAGCTTTATTCCATGAAAGCCTACTAGAATTTCACCATCGTCTACATACTATTTGCACACTGAATGTTTGAACGCTTTCTTTCCATTGTATCTCAATCTCAAGTAAGAAAAAGTATAGTAAGTTCAACCTGCAACATGAAGGAGCAGAAATTAGAAGATTAATATCAATAGACACATGGATACCAATAACTTAAAAGAATAGACGTCTAGAACCTTCTTCACTGAAGGCAAAAACTCCTCCAAGCAAATCATCGTTATCCCCATCTTCCTCGGGCTTCTCTCTCTCGCAGTGGCTGCTGCTGCTGTCAGCATCAGTAACAGCTTCAGTTAACTCACGGCAGTCATCGAGTTCTGATATTTTACAATAGCCCTCTTGGAAATACTGGGTAAACTCCACTGAGCTGTGAGAATCAGACGCCTCCTGCTGTCCAGAATCGACAGTGGTGAGACACCCATTTGGTATGTCGGTGCTTGCAACATTGCTGAGCACAGAATTATTGGTTGTTTCGGTTTGCATGATGCGCTATTTGCAGGGAGACAGCATTCCATCAACAGGTCCATCCAAGAGAGAATAGCTGCTCAATGATCTGATAGATGCATTTGTTTCAGGTGGCATGGACATATAGCCATTGCTCTCATTCTCTGCTTTGCCAGCCAAAGTTGCAGCATTAGGAGATTCAATAGCACTGCACTTCCCCACTTGCTGAAGATTAACAGCTGAGCCAGGTCCAGAAAATGTTTGCCTAGCTAGACCATTTGTGTTAGCCGTTTTCCTCGTATCTGCACACAAAAAAGAAGATTTTCCAATCAACAATGATGTAATACAACAATGATGAATACACTGACATTATATGCTCACCAGCGTAAAATCCAGACAAAGGAGCCACCAGCTTGGTTTCATATTCACCATTATCCTTTACAGAGCTATACGGTGCATCACCGATGTGGGGACGAGGCATTCTGAAAGCCTCCATTTGCAATATTCCTACATCATTGCATAATTCCACATGATACATTCAATATAATATAATAACACCAGGAATAAAACTTCATTTTTAATAATCTAAGGTTTATTAGCTAAACTACTAAAGATACCACATTCGAACTCCATTTGCAATATTCCTACAAGATGATAACTGTTTGCATGTCACTGAAACTGAAACAAAGAATCCTGCAAGATGTAGAATTGCAGATGGGTAGCAAAGGTACGTAGGGTGAGGGAAGTGAAGAGGCAATGATAACAATGCTATAATAATACTCCCTCCGTTCCAAATCACTAGACTTAGCTTTTCTAGGTACATTTTGTTTTTACTATGTAACATTAACATCTAAGTGCATATCAAAAGCTATGTATCTAGAAAAGCCAAAACGCCTAATTTGAAATGGAAGGAGTACTTTTATTTTTAAGACTGGGTTTTTCCTTTTTTACATTCCTGAGCTTTAGAAAAGATTTCACTGCCTCCTGTGAGTTTTATAATATAAGTATTTCATAATATAGTATTTAATAATATTTAATATCTGTTTCATTGCACAAATTAATTCACAACTTGATTTCATTTCATTCAAAACTGCATAAACATACAGAAAAAAACATCTATTTCATTATTGAGACTATTTTTTGACTTCTTGCATTCATTGCCACCAAAGAGCTCATTTCTGGCAAAAATATCTGTACTCCCTCTGTTCCAAATATAAGTCGCTTTTGGCTTTTCTAGAAACATAGATTTTGCTATGAATCTGCATAGCATGTATCTAGGTGTATAACTAAAGCTACACCTACTTATATTTTTTTTTTTTTTTTGAGGTATACATACTTATAATTTGGAAGGAGGGAGTAGTCTAGAAATGAAATTTAGTCACTGATTGCTAAAGAATATATATACTTGTTCAGAAACACATGAATTTTCAAGGACAGTTATTACCAACAATGCTTGGAACTTGAAAGAACTACCGATCAAGACTTAAGTCTAATCATTTTTCATGAAACATGAGAGAACAAAAAATTTGCACCAGATACCATCTAATTAATATACTGACATACGCTTAACAGAAAATCAGGACCTCTCAGTTTTAACAAGGTTAAATCTCTACAATACTATAGCAGTTATGCCAAGTGTAAAACAATATGTTAAAATGGAACTAGCAAAAGTAAGGTATAATCATTTATAACAAGCTACAGTTTAAGTTGTTGTAGATCACCATGTGCATTTGATATTATTGATGTTGACATTACGCACTGTTGTCCATAGGTATTGAGCAACACATCACCTAATGGTATCTTTTATTGAACAAGATATCACCTAATGATATCTTTTAATGTTGTAATGTTATCTTTGAATGTTGTAAACACAATGGGAATAAATAAAAGATATCCTATACTTAACAATGCATTGTAGAATAATAGTGGTAATTATGCACCATACTCCTCGCAAAAAAAAGGGTGGACCATACCAACTTTTGAGTCTTGGCATACAACAAAACGGAAAACAAATACAGATGAATTACAAACGAAAAGTAATTTTGCATGTTCTAAACCCATATCACAATTCAACATAAAATGACAAATTTAAAGAAAAACTTGGATATGAAACTTTAATATTGACAAAAAATAGAAAAATATTTTAAAGAACAAAAAACGACCAAATATCAGATGCTTGTTGCTAAAATCATCTATACAACATTAAGAATCCAACAGTAGTAGCTTCATTGACATTACCTATCACTAGAATGTCGCCAGAATATTGGAACTGCTTGAATACAGGGAGCAATTCCCTTCTCTTGATCTCAACCTCGTGAAGAGGTAACTTCTCAATCTCAATTTCTCCACCACCACTGCTAACTGAATCGACTGACTCTGCAGCAGGATGGTCCATCACATAGAAGCAAATCTGCAAAAGCATTATTGATTGTCACTATCAATCTTTCATGATTTATCACATCATTTAAAGACATTGCAGCAAACCTTAGATTTCTGCCAGATGGGAATTCGCCATGAGTTTATTTGTACTTCTGCATTAGATAGATACCAGCTTGACCTTCCTCGGACTTTCATAATCTCCTTCCCAGAGATACCATCATTTGATGCAGTGGAATCCGAATGCTCGCTATCTTCACAGTCGGAAGCATCCATAGCCATCATATTGCTTCTTTGATTATACAATGCAATGTTTGCAATGTTTTCATCTCTTCCTGGCCAGTTTGTCCCACGGCACACATCCCACCATTGAATTGGTTCAGCAGTAACATGCATCTCATCATCTTGGAGTTGC
This sequence comes from Hyparrhenia diplandra, assembly GCA_015847255.1. Lineage (NCBI taxonomy): Eukaryota > Viridiplantae > Streptophyta > Magnoliopsida > Poales > Poaceae > Hyparrhenia > Hyparrhenia diplandra. The sequence continues at coordinate 43,028 of JADLZK010012851.1, forward strand.
GAAGTTAGACCTGAACCAACTCTTGGGCTGATAACAGAGGACTCAAAACCTGAAGAAGGTAAAAGTTCATGTTGAATAACATGACCAGATGGAGAATACACCAGTAGATGTTCTAAAGCATTAGCCTTAGACGGAACTGGCAAAGAACCCTGGTAGATGGAATTGTGGAAAACAGCTGTTACAGCGCCTGATGGTACAGATAGTTTTCCACTTGCAGAAGCAGCCACATTGCTGACAGTATTTAACCAACCAGAAGTGTTATTCTTTATCCTACTAACTACCGAATTTGTCACAGTTGAAGGAACTTGATGAAGCTGTTGGTCCATAAGAAAGGACGGCTTTGACCACCATGGCCTTGACTGAAATGGGGCAAGAGGTGGCCCATCACTGTGAGAATTCTGTGGCTGCAGACTGGCATCACCACCAAATGGGGACAATGTAAATATATGGCAGGTACCTCGACATGAAACAATAGATATCCATTGGCTAAAATGACTAAACGAGATGTCTTGTATGACCTGCACGCAAATGCTGGGTAATTAACAAAATGCATAAAATCATAAAACATTCTGAGAAAGAATTTTCAATTGCTTAGTAAACATACAGCTGATGTCATGCCGCGATACAGTTTATAAAGATGAACATGAGATGCTGTCCAATCATAGCGCTGCGCGCCTGAGCCATTAGAAATGCAGGTCGGCATGATCCTGAAAACATTTATGTTGTGGCCATGAACAGAGGTTGTCACCAAAAGAGTTCCACTAGGGTCAAAACAAAGAGCAGATATTGGACTTGTGTGAGCCCTAAACTGCGAGACAACAGCTTTGGAAGTGAAATCCTTGATGACTACCTGCAAGTGTCCAACAAATTTTCATTACTTCACACAGAAGATTTTACTTTTCCATGCACTTAATTTGACAATGAAAGAAAAAAAAAAAAAGGCTTAGTGAGGCTTTAACTAACCATTCCTGCATTGTCTGCTTCCAGTGGATGCACACTGGAAGGAATTTTACCAGATCTCCTGCCTGGGCTTGATGACAAAGGAGAGTTAGAACCATCTGGCAGAAGTTCCGGCAGTACTTTGAAAATGTCTTATATCCCATGTCAATAATACCAGAAGCTAGTTGCTTGCTAGACTCCATTGCATATCTAGCAACTAAACTTCCACTGCTAGGAGAAGTAGATGGGCTCACTCCTGGCTAAGGTGTGAGGTTCTGTGGACTTAGACGGCCTGTGTTTGACATTAAAGGAGAATTTGTGGCATAGGCTAACCATCTGGGGCCAACAGCCATCGGCCCATACCCAATATTCACCCCAGGGGCACCTTGCAAAGGATATGACAAGACACTAAGCTTGTTCTCAAGCCGTAACAGCATCAAAGCAGTAGATCTGAAATGTAGTAAAACAAGTACTTAAAATGCTATCTAAGAACATAATTTTTGTCAACTCCAATTTGCAGTACAAAATCTATAAATAAATGTGCAAAGATAAACTTACTTGTGCTGCTAGTGCTACAGCAACAATCCTTGGACTGCAGCGAACTAAATATACAGCAGACCGAATCGAAGAATGTGTACATAGGTGTGAGACTTCAAAGAGTAGCAAATGTACAGCCGTAGGGGTAGAGATGCAATTTCCAGCTTGAGGCTCACTGATAAGAGCACTTTGTTTACCACCTTGAACGGCACCCAGGCCGTTTGTCTCATCACCAGCAACAACTAGAAGCATGGGATGTGATGCTCTGAATCCTTCAATGCCTTCAGAGCCGACTGGAGTTGGCTGCATTTGTAAAAGGTAACTGGACCACCACGTTTTGAGACCAATTCACAAACATTTGCAGCATCCTCAACATCAAGCACTTGAAACCCATTTGAATAACCGACAAGCAGGACATGCTTGAATGATGACGGATGAAGCTCTAGTTTATCTAATCCAGCCCACAAAACCTGTTTATAGATGGATCATCATCAAGATTGAATTTGTGTATAAAATATAAATTAGCAGAAACATACAGTGGCAAACATTTTTCCAATCAAAATTGAGCCAAGCATTAACTAAACTTGGAGAAACAGACATTTTGTTATCCAGGCAATATTTAAGAAACTGAAGAAAAAATCCAAAGCAAAAAAATTATTGCCAACAATAACAAGGAACCTATTAGCCATGTGCAATATGAGCACAGAAGAATTATACTGAACTACTACAAAAATGATTCTGATGTTCACCTACACAGACATTTAGCCTGTTTAAATACTATTTAGGTGCCACACACTGGCTAGTCATGTCCATTTAATCAGACACTTATCCTGTTTAAATAGACATTTAGACCATTTCATCTGTCACTCTCAAATAAACAGCTAAAACAAAGGTAACCAACTCCTTATTGTTTAGAGTTTGGGTGCACACTGAGCTAATCTGTGCTCTCCAACCTTTTCACTTCAGAGAAACTTTCCATTCCACTATTTTACTACTTCTTCCGTTCAAAATTATAAGTCACTTTGACTTTATGGGTACATCCATTTTGCTATGTGTCTAGATATAATAATATGTCTAGATACATAACAAAATGGATGAACCAAAAAACTTAAAAGTGACTTATAGTTAGTTCCTAATACTATTCGTTTTGTGCTCCTTCAGGGGCATTAAAATTTAAGAAAAAAAGGAAAAATACAAATAGATAAATAGTATTTTTTTCCCCTTATTTTTATTAAGATCTGGAGCAACGCACGGGCATATCTTCTAGTAACTACTAATTAAATTGAGTTCATGGTCAGCTCACTTAAAGCACCATTAATTGCCACTGGAATTGCGAAAAGTACAAGAACATAAGCTATACCACCTTGCCAGATTACTCACAACCTCCTACTGCAAAATGACATTATTGAGTACACGGTTGCAAGGGTAAACAATCCACATATCCTAGTAGTTCCTAACTTTTCCTATCCAGCTGTAACATGACTAGTGGTCAACTCACTTGAAGGGCGTGTAATTGCTACTAGCACGGTGAATCTACTGGAACAAAGGATGTGCGTCCAGGCACTACTCAAACCTACTACTGCAGAAAGAATGCTACTATAATTTAGTATACAATTGCAAGCACAGCACTAAACTTAGCAAACCCCAGCGCCCACAGTCATCTGCACTAGCAGCATAAATAAATAAAAAGGTAAAAAAAACAGAAGAAGTGGAGGCGGGGGCGGGGCAGTGGACCTGGTCCTTCTCGTCCTCGGCCTGGGAGGAGATGGAGGCGGCGACGGAGGCGCCTGCCGAGCGCACGGTGGACGCGACGGAGCCGGCGTTGGAGGTGACCGTCTTGAGGCAGGACGATATGATCCGCAGCGAGCTCGGCAGCAGCCCATTCCTTCCCCCTTCCCCCGCTTCATCCCTCCTCCTCCTCCCCGCCGCTCCCTCCCTCCTCCCCCCCGTCTGCCCCAGCCCGGAGACCAGCAAGAGCACCCGCTCCTCCGACTCCAACTTCCCCGCCGCCGCCCCTCCTACAACTCCCGCCCCGCGACCCCGCCGCTGCCCATCCACGATCGCCGCCTCCGGCGCCGGCGAAACCCAATACCATCCGAGTGCCGCCGCCGCCCGCCGATCCCCGCCGCCGCCGCCGCCGCCGCGATCCACGGACTCAGCTAGGCACCATATCCCTCCTCCCCTCACGCGCGCACCCCACCGTCGCCGCTCGTCGTCGTCGTCCCCTTCCTTCCTTCCCCTCCGACGCCGACCAGAACCGAAACCAACAACTCCCCTGGCTTCACCCTTTTCCCCTTCTCTCTCTCCTCGCTGTTGCTTTCGTGTGCCTATCTCCCTCCCTCCCCCCTTAAATAATCCCAAGAAATCCCATCCGGTTTGCGTCTCCCTACCGGCTCCGCGTCCCCGGAGCCAAGTCCCTGCCACGCCGGCCCCACTGCCTATCCGCGACTGCGCGAGGCTTTTTCCTCAGGTGCCCGTGGCGAGGGCCACGGGGAGGGAGCTTGCACGCAAGGGGAATATGTGGGGATAGATCCCTTGCCAAGCGGCCAAGCGGGCTTCCTCCGCCGCTGCGACCTACGCTACGCTGTTGCCGAGCCGTGCGCGTGGGAGCCGGTCTGTTTATCCGCTCGTTTTCCTTGCGAAAAAACACGAAAACGAGCTTCGGCAATGGGGGTTTTGCTTGATTTGCACACACCCGGCGGCCCCGGTGAAGTTCGGGTTCGGCGCCCTCTCGGCCCGGGCGACTGCCGACGAAAAACGGCGCAGCGCACGGGGAGGTTCTTTTGTTGATTTGGCACGTTTGATCGTGGTTTGGTACCAGGATAGTGGGAGGCACCAGGATTCTGGGCTTGGGACGACGGGATGCCGTGCCGGGCGCGGACTTGCTTGGGGTTGGGGAGCTTTGTATACTTTTTGCATTCAGATTCGTTGCGTTGGTGAGGTTCGGGTGCAACGACCGGGGGGCAAGGAGAATGGATAACTTGTGCAAAGTGAACCCACAAAATGATTAGGCGACCACGTACTAAATTTTTTAGATCCAATTGACCCAGCTTGTATATAAATTCAAAGCTTATTAATGAAACATTTGTACTGCGGTACATACACACAGTACATTGAGCATAAAGTACATGAGCAAGATATTACAATACCTATGAGTTTGTACGAGTTAACAACAACATAAATAGGTTTGTACAACGCTCAAGCACACTAGAAAGTACAACTCGAAATAACAATGAGTTTGTATAAGTTAAACTATAATTACAACATTTATCAAATCAGATATCAACTTCAGATTGAGACTACACCTAATCTTCAAACATGTCTTCATAAACAAAGTCCAGCAGCATGTCATCCGTCGATGGAAGGTTCTCTTGAACATTAAGAGCATTGTTGTTCGTTGGTTCTTTCGGAGCTTGATTAGAACAATCTATTTCCAGAATAGCCTTAGAAGCGAGATTGAAGTGTGCTTCATATTTTGTTTCTCCTGCTGATTTGGCATCTTCCATGGAGTTTTGTTAAGAGCAACAAGATGCAAATATCTTGTTTCTCCTGCAGATTTGGCATCTTTTATGGACTTTTGGTAAGAGCAACACGATGCAAATATCTTGTTTCTCCTGCTGATTTGGCATCTTTTATGGACTTTTGGTAAGAGCAACAAGATGCTTCAAGAGTACGACAATTCTTGGCAAAATGCTAAAAAAAACGACACATACATGTCATCTATGGGCTTTGCATTTTTTCTTCTTCTTCTTGTGCGAATTAGGCCTTTTGCATCTTGTTGTGTTTGTATTTACCATTTTTTTTTTTTTTTTTTTGGGGGGTGGGGGCGCGGGAGGGGAGGATCCATTGAATTTATTCCAAGGAAGAGTCGATGACCAACATTACACTTATAATGATTCCTCATAAGAAGCTCATCATGTTTTTGTATGAATAAGTTGGGAATAAATCTAGTAATTATGAGCCAATATTGCTGCTGCAATATTCTATCAGACATAAGCATAGTAGATAGTGTTTCTCTATCCCATTTGCATTGTCGGCTCTTTATCACAAAACTTCCGCTTAGAGCAAATCCTATGAACAACATGATCATAGGCTGACACATGTTTACAATCTTAGAGACATAAATGATTACATTCATGATTGGCCTCAGGCCAAATGAGTTCTTTAAAAAAAAACCTATAATTGACAAGGATTTTCAATCACAAGGATTTTTATGAATATAAAACCGTAATAAAGCCAAAGCACCATAGATTTGCTTATCTTGCAGAACAACTCTAGCTCAGGGTTCCTGAATGGTAGCCAAAAGATATCAACACGCAAGTGCAATCTTGATATCAGAAGCAGGTTTCATGGACAACCATGTTCCCCTTGTGGTAAATTAAAATCAACATGATAATGTTGTAATATTTAAATTTAATATCCCCTCATAGTTTTGGAGTACTGTAAGTAATCACAAAATTATCATAAGTTTTGATATACACAAAGACACAAAGTAAATAATATCTATGTCAAAGACAAAGAGTAGATCTTAGTGGCGGACAAAAGATTTGCTTCCTAAGCATGGTAGGATAATTAAAAAAATGAACTAAACACAACCAATGCTTAGGTCTTTACCATCTTGTGTGATATCAAAATGAATGATAACAAAGTAGTAATCGTCACTAAGATATAGACCATTTTCCAGTATCCAAAACCATTATTTTGGATAGCAACACAATGTAGGTAATCATCAAGTTTTACAGAAACATGACGTAGATCTCTTAGTAATGGGTGATTTCATCACAAGTATAGGCACTGTCTTTGGGAAGGTTGATTCAAAATGAAAGCAACCAATGCTTTAGTCTCCATTACCTTGTGTTAATTATCCAAAACAATAAGATACATTATATATTAATTACACATGAATCCTATAGTAATTAATAGCATTTTAAATTCGAGAAAAAAATTTGTTAAATTGCATTTGAATAAAACTTGCAAATTTAACATGTGCTTGGTGCAAATAGGGGTTTTGGTGCACCAACATACCAGTATACCACACAATCTATAATAAAACAAGAGATTGGTGATCAAAGTGTTACGCGGGAGAGAAAGATCATTGAGGACTGGAAACCTTAGTTTGTTCTTCTGTCCACGATATGAGAATCATGGTAAGCTTAACATTTCATTTCATCTCTACATAATTATAGCGCCTCAACTAGAAAATATGCATGTGCTTTACAACAGGAGAAAGAAAAATCCCACAAAAATTAAACCCAAGTTATAAATATTGGTATATGTGTAAATATAAGCAAAATTCACAAGATCAGTAACTAATACAATATTAAGAAATCAAATAGACCTCATGCAGGGCAGATGAGAAACCTCAGCCTATTCGATGAAATAGCTAGAGCCCTACATCCATCACCTCCCAATTCTTAGTGTCAGCGGTAGTAGGTGCAGTAATCCTCAAAATTCCAGGCTATGTCTCAATTAGGTAAGGTTGTTCTCCTCTAGAAGTCAAAAAATGATCGTATAGGTACTAGACCACAAGGGTTGGCAGAGGCCCATGGTAATATACTACTCATGCCAGCATTATTCATCCTAAGACTAGGAGCTTAGGAATTGAATACTGCTTGTTTTTAGCAGGTAAGGTTTCCTTGGTGCAGGTTCGGTGCCAGTATTATTAAGGCCTGGTCTGCTACTAAGGCCAAAGTCCGTCGAGCTATTCTTAATAGGATTAGAGAAAACACCAGTTAAAGATCTTGTTGGTAACAATGGCAATTCAACTCTGCAAGAAACATCGAGTACAATATCTGCAACTTCAGCAGCTCAATTCAGAATTCAGATCAAGTTATTTCTGCCTCGCGATGCCTGCTACCTCTACAAGTTACTGAGCACGCCGGCACTAAAATCATTAATAAACAAAAAATGGATTACCTAAATACCATAATGGAATAATTGGCTGAGTAATCTTAGAGAGCATCACATATTCATTGTTTGGTTGCACCTCAATCCACATGTATTTGGGTGGATTAGGAAGGAAAATTAACTAATTTTCACCACAACCCACTCCAGCAGACATGGATTGAGGTGAATATGAGTACAGCCAAACAAGTCTTTAATGTTTTTTTATGGACAGAGGCCACAGATTTCATGAAGATGCATTGAAATTAAACCACATCAGAAAATATGCAAAATAATAATAATAATAATGGACTTCTGTCTCACAAGAAATTTGTCTGCAAATGATAGATGTTGCAGCCTAACCATTTTTATTTCAGAAGATTGAGATTTTGACTCCTGTTACAAATAGTCTGGTTCCCCATATGTAATCCATTCAGATTTATAACTACCACTCAAATACCATAACATATCTGGAGGACTCACCATCATTTGCATAGTTCTCTCACTAACCGAAAAAGACGATACGATAGGGTGCATATTACATGATTTAAGGAGAGATGAAATCAGACAACTTTCATTAACATGAGGGTTTCCCCTTAGTAGAGCAGTACAATACAAAGAATCAGAGTTTCAAAAGAACAAGAACTCCATCAAAGGTCATAAGCATATGAATCACAGCATGGTTTAAAAAAACTGTCAGGTCACACATGCTAGATCAACTACAACTGAGAACGTCACACTGTCCATGTTCCTGGATGCATATGGACCATAGAAATGGGCAACCATGACAATCGACATGGCCCCAGAAATGGGCATTTCACTAGAGTACGAATGGAACAAGGTTACAATTGCAAGCGTACATTGATCTTAAAAATAGTGCTATATAGCCTTACCTCTTAACACATAAGCATGATCAGAAGACTGAGCTCTGGGCTTCAGTCATTCAGTGTCACCAAAGCCCTAACTTCTGATCCCCAAACGGCCAAACCCTTGAAATTTAATCTTGCCCTCAAATGCCTTAACAACATCAGGCACATCCTTAGCATACTTCAAAACAAACCTCTGCGAGAAGACCTTCGAATTGGAAAGCAGTGATGGAATCAACTTCTGTGTCCGCTTGATCTTACCCTCCCCTCATCAATATGCTCAGCACGGCGCACCTTGGCATGATATTCTTCTCCAAGCTTAACGCCAGAATCAGTGGCTGCGCCATCACATCATCAATCTCAACCTTGAGCACGTCCAGGAAAAACCTGACCTTCTTCTTTATGGTCTCTTCTCCGACGAGCAGTATGGTGGGCTGCGTCTTGAACGCCCTGAGCAGGTCGGCCTCGGGCACCCTGAGGCTCTGGAAAAGCGCCACCTTGCGCACCCACGTCTCCCTCTTAAGGCTGCAAATCACGCGGAAGGCGTAGAGGAAGCCCGTATCCGTGACGTCGAGGCCGAGCGCCTTGAGGTCATGGAAGGCCTCGCGGATGCGGTCGGGCGATGTCTTGATCATTCCCATGTGAATGACGAGAAGCTTGGCGATGGCTTCCTTGGAGAGACCATGGCTGAGGAACGCCTCGATGGCGGGGCGCATGGTTCCGTCGAGGTCGGCCATGAGCGCGCGGGGCACGCGGGAGACGGCGATGCGGATGTTGTCATCGGAACCAAGGATGGTGCGGAGGAACTCGACGCAGGGTCTGATGTGCTTGTTGAGGCTGCGCGTGAGGATCTCGGGATTGGTGGCGAGCAAGCGGGGCTGGATCCCGAGCGAGAGGAAGTAGTCGAGCTTGGGGCGAATGGTGCGGTCTGGAACGAGGGTGAGCAGCAGCGGGTTTATACTCACCGTGTGGGTGATGTCCACGTCGGAGTAGCCGTACTCGCGCAGGAGGGCACGAACGGCGTCGGCGGGCCGTGTCCCGGATGCGGACCTTATGAGCGGCGGCGACGGCGGGGAGACACCGCAGGAGACCAGGTAGGAGACCGTGGTGGGGCAGAGCTTTGCGGTCGGACGCCGCCTCGACGGCGGACGAGGAGGAGGAGGAGTAGCTTTGAGAGAGGAGGGCGCGCGCGTGGTTGGAGTGGATGGGGTCCTTGCCGCTGGCGGCGGCGGCGGCGAGGATTGGGGAGAGGAGGGGATGGTGAGCCGCCGCCGGCACAAGTGCGCAAGCATGTTGGATGGTGGTGGACTCAGCGTTGATTTGCGACGGGTTTAGCAGGATGGAGGACGCAGAACCGGGCCTAATTCGTCTCGCGCACACCTTAGCCACCCAGGCCCAGATCGCCCCGCGCACAAACAACATTCGCCGCCCAATGGTAGCCCAGCTCAGCCCCAAAGCTTTAGCCTACGTTGGCCCAAGTGCATTTCAGCGCTGATCTGTTTTTTTTTTCAACTGACAGTGAAGAATGGAGTAAAAAAAAAAAGACAAGTGGGCATTGCAAATTAAATTTGAAATTTCCGACCGCTTTATTGCGCAAACTTGACATGAAAAGGCCACTACTTGCGTCTACTGGCCTGAGGCTGTGAACGGCATGAAAATTAAGAAGCACTCGTTGTCGGGGATTTGAGGATTTTTTTTCCTAGATTTGTTAATTAATTTAAAAATCTAAAAAAAATCAATGGCTCAGATTTATTTAGGTTTTACCACTTAGTAAGTAATGGGTACCGTAGTATTTGTTGTAAAAACACACGGACTCTATCCTAGAAGGAAAGGAGAAGGAGGAATCCTAATCCCAGTCCGTTTTATATGTGAGCTCTTATCGAAACTCTTAGCCCCCGGGCTACCGACTATATATATGTGGGGAGCTCTATGTCAGAATCACCGATATTTAGATGAATAAAGAATAGTCTCCCCTATCTTGTGTCTACTTGTTCTACTTATTTCATATACTACGTGATCATGAGAGACGGAGGAGGGGAAGGTCCTAAACCGCCGATGACATGTTTCACAACACGTTATCAAGACGACAAGCTTCTTCGTCGGGCGCCGTTGTTGAAGCCACCGCCGATCTTCGGCACGCCGCCGCGGCCGACGCCCGACGCAACTACTGACGACGCCGACATCCCCGACGTTGTTAGCGGAACGGATCCGCTATCTCGCGGCCGCTACGACCAGACCGCATCGACTCATCGTCACGCCGGCAGTCCCCATGGCCTAGCCGAATCGTCCTAAGCGACGCCTTCGCTTCTTTTCGAATTTATTAAGAACAAAAGGTATGAAAAAACCACATCTCGCAGATTGTGTTTATCCTTATTATCCGGGCACTTCTTCATCGTATACGTGGTACGCGTAGTTTTTGTACAAGCAGTACACGCATGTGCCTACATATCGTATTTTTATAGCACCTATATGTTTGCATCTACAATACGAGAGTTGAATCTAGGTAAATAGAAAAAAAAGAGGGTATGGTGATTTTTTACACGCCATTATTAGTCACTAGCACGTGACCTTCCATCAGGGTGCCTGCATGCGCACATCAAAGGGCATACTAGATTCAGAGAAAAATCTACCGGCATCAAAATCGATGGGGAAATAGAGTACAAATTCATCAGCTTGAAGTCTGCTGGGTGATTGAAATCATATTCAGCACAGAAGCTGATTAATTGGCATGCAAGCCGATTATTTTCACCGTTTTACATGCATCTAGATCTACTAGTAGTAGAAGCTCTACTGTACTCACCGATTTGAATATTCAAAGAAGAATCTCAACTAGAAGTTGTTCGCTCGTATGCACGCGAACTTCAACACTTGCAGCTGTTGCGCTTTGCCATCCGCACGCTCGAACGCAAACCGATGTGTCCTGGCCCCGCCCGCGCCTTGCCATATATCCTGTCGCTAGCATGCGTGCCGCCGACGGCCATCGAACACCGTCGCTGCAAGCGGCCCGTTTTCTGGCTCTTGCATGCCCGTACATGACCTCCAGCAAAGATGTACGCAAGAAGATGTCCGCTCGCAAGCGAGCATGTGTGCTTTGCGTGAGCGCATTTGCGACTCACCGCTTGACTTCTCGGACGAAGACACGCTGTCAAGTTGTACTGGCTGGATGGTAAGGATAAGGTTTATCCAGGGTGCACAGCCTGGATGGGTGGCTTTATGACTATAATCTTTCCTGGAGAAAGTATTATCATGGAAACTGAATTTTATAGCGGATTCTGAAAATCTTGTGTTGCGGTAAATAAAATATCCATGAGTTCTCTTTCTGAACCCCCCAGATACTCGTATGTTTTCCTGGCATAATTATTTTTGGGATGATGAATACTTGGTGTAAATGCATATACCATAATCCTAAAAATGCTAGGATGCTTCTAAGATTATTTTGAGTTACCATCCACTATCTTTTGCACCTTGCTACTCGTTTACATGTAGTAGACTTATATGCACATGATACAAGTTATGTTAATATGCATGCCTTAAAAGAAGAAGAAATATCCCTGAGTTACTCTCGAATAGTAAATTATTTGTTATGGTCATTATTTAATCCATGTAGGATATTTTGCTACCATTGAAGTGTAGTAAACTCAGCATAAATATTTCTTAATTACTCTCTAAAATGAGTATATGGCCGATAGAAGTAACAAATACATTGTGGGACTCATTGCATGAGTAAAATCCCAAATTATGATTATAGAATATCATATTGCATTCAAAAGTCTAATTTTGAAGCTTGTATGCTTAACGCCGCTCTATAAACAATAGCTCGAAGCTTTGTAAATGTCTAGAAGACAAGATGGTAAATAACATTTTATCAAAAATATATTCTTGAAGAAGTGTCTCTTGTGTATAAGAATATCAAAGAACAATGTAATACTTGAAGTATTTGAATTTACCATCAGAAACTACTCATGAAAATTGAGTTAGAATTTTTAGACAGACTTTATAAACAAGGATATTAAATTGTAATAATTTTGAATATGTGGCTTGCATATGTTACACTCGCTTGAAGGCGTGTGACTACATATCATAACTCTTTTTAAATATAAAGCATGAAGCTACCGCTTGTCAAGTATAGAAGTTAAGACATGCGAGAATGTATATTATTTGAAACATATAAAGTTTCTCTCGAAGAAGAACTTAAATCATGTGCTTATAGACTTATTGTTTTTGAAATTCATATTCTGAAGTATTGATAGTAGTGTTCGTGGTGCATTAAGTTTTAATTCTGTTGAATTAAGTGGTTAATGGTTAATTTGTTAGCTTGAAGACTACTATGAAATACTTTATATTCTTAGTTGCAATTCTTATTACTTGAAGTAATATGTGAGAATTTCTCATGGAATAAAATTAGATTTATATGTTTCACATATAAACAATTGCCTATTGCCTATATGAATAAATTTTTGCATTAATTTATCCACAAAGAAGCCTCAATTAAACATCGAAGGTTATAGTTCTTTGTGCACCACTACCATGTAGGTAGACAAGAAACTGAATTTTCTCAAAGCACATGAACAATTGGACTATATTGGCATATTAATTGATCTTGAAAGAATCGATTTAGCCAAGAATCGTATTATCCTAAATATTTAATATTTTAGCCCAAGAACTAGAAGTTATATCCTACCCTAAGTCTATTGTTGTACACGAATAGTACAATAAATATATGAATTTCATGCCATAATCAATGAATACTAGAAGTATGATTGGATTTAGTTAAGCATTAGAAGTGATCGCATAGATGATGCATGAAGCAAATCGCTACTTGAAGTAGTTATGGCATGACAGGGGGAGGAATTTTGGATAAAGGCGTAAGAAAATGTGGGTAATATATATTTATTAGGAACAACCTTAATCTATCTTTAAGTGTATGTATGTGGACTTGAAGTTCATTACACTAATTGCAAGCAAGCTTGTAGCTTTGTATTTTGTTGTTATCTACTTTGTTGGATTGAATACCGACATTTCACATTACACATGCATGTGTATCTCATTGTGCTACAACTATCTTCACTCTTGTATGAGTATTAGTATAGCAGCTATAGTTCTAGCTAGTAGCTATCTTTTTACTTCCCTTATAATCAAATTGGCTAGCTAGCATGCTATGTTTATATGGTTCTCTTTGAACTAAGGAATGATTTGCTTTCGATACATCGTATGCATAAGCAATAGATTGGTCTAGGGCCAAGCGACCTAAGATCGGGGAGTGAATTATTGCTCAATGAAGACTAACCCATTTGATGGGATGAATAATTGTGGAACTAAGATGGTGGATAACACAATTATGATGATTTGGGATTTATGAAGAAAAGGCATCAAGGGATTTTTGCATTAATGGTAGTTAGAAAATTCTAGAAGAAAATTTCATGTGAATTTGAATGTTGCGTATTTTATATATTTGAAGTGTGTGATCCATTTTTTTTTTTGTATGAGTACTTGGATCATTTTTAGGCTAATTAATAAAGAAGCTAGAGAATGAAATAGTTTTCTAAACTATGATTTGTGCATATTAGGGGAGAACATCCCTGATTTTGTAGGAATGTTGAACATTCTTAAATGCACTTTTAAGTATTCTAGGTCATTTTGATAATGAATAATAACCCCCATTTTGAAATATGTGTGTGAATATTTCCCATAAAATTTAATCATAGCATACATAAATGGGCCTCCACTTGTAGTTGGAGATATATGAATTTAAATTAAGCCCATGATAGGGGATATATTTTAAAGTATGCTATTAATGATCTAATATTGGCATTAGGGGAGAGAGAGCCTATATTTTGAATGCCAAATATTATTTCCATAGAAGGAAAATAATCTTAAGAGAAAATATTCCTTAGAGCTTGAAGCAGGAATAGTATCACACACTAAGTCATACAATGGTTTGACTAATGCTCTTGTGAAAGCCTGAAGCAAGCGAGCATATGCCGATATTTTGAAATGAGAGGAGTAACTTGAAGTTATAAACTAGAAGTTGTGTTTACCAAGAGTAAACTAAATGTTATATACTATCAAGCTAAATCTATGGGGACGCCTGTGGGTTCTAGTTTAGTGTATACACGTTAAATAGAAAATAAATGGAACTCCTCCATTCTCATGAAGAGAACGCCTCTCTAAGAAAGTTAAGAACCTCGTGAAGAGGATCATCATGAAGATGACATCCAACACAATAAGCGCAAGCACCTCACTAGTGTTGGGTATGCAGAACAATATAACATCTCTTATCCGGGAAATGACAGAGATAGAATATTCTCACATTGTGAGAGTATTGGGAGAAAGAAAATAATTGTCGACAAACTACCTCTTTAATTGCAAATGTTTCTCTTATGAGAACCCGGATCAGGAAAACAAAGTCCATGGCAAAATCGCTAGTAGCGATTATATCGGGTCAATGAAGAAAGCAATTGAGGTTGAATCTCCTATTAAGAAGAAATGAATGTTCATTTATATCTCCGCAAACTAAACGAATGAATATCAAATATGCATTTAATAAGTGGATTATGAAAATCCATATAATTCTGAAGAATATAAATCACAACCAAATCTCATACTAAATATTATATATTCCTGAATGAATATTCAAGTCTCAAGAAGAGTATGTCCTAGAAGGATTACAATCATTGAATGAGTTTATAGTGAATAACGCAATGTCATTGTGTATATCACTCATCTCCCATGCAAGAGAGAGAATATATCTCATAGAAGAGAATTAATAATTTACTAAGAATGAAAGTACATCCTTGAAGGAATTAATCCATGAAGGATTTACCAGTCAATTCTTGAATAAACACCATTCATCCCCTGAAGTGAATATAGACCCGAGAAAAAAAAAAGAGGAATCAAAACACCATGAAGGTGTCATCCAAACACTTAGAAAGTGTATGAAAAGCTAGCAATGAAGTGATGATATCCTCTAAATACCATAGAAGGTATAATGATGGTTTTGGTAATTAAATTATCCCCTAAATGCCAAATGCAAGACTGGATTTATTATTTAGTGGAACATTTGATACACTATCTAGAAGATATTGAATATTAATTTATTTACCCCCATAATCCTCTAAAAGGATTTATTACTCGAAGGATAATATTTATTTGTTTTGCACAACTAATAGGTGGTTATTATGCATGAAGCATATTGCTCCCATATAATTCAAAGAAGAATTATGAGCCAACTTTAGAAAGACATAGTATTATGGTACCGCATACCATTAGTTTGCACATATTTATGAAAAGTGTGGTTTGAACAATGAAGTTCAAAAGTTTGGCTTTATGAGGGGGAGCATATTTTTACCGACCGCCTTTGAAGGTAAAACCACTAGAATTACAAAGATCATGCAGATCATATTTGCTAAAAACGATGAAGTTTATGCAAAGATTATGAAGATCAATATCTATTCATGAAGAATAGAACATCCTTAAGAATATATGATCATGAAAGTTAAACGTTGTACTCTTTTTTTCCTATGTGAGTTTTTACCGAAGGTTTCTCACACAAGGTTTTTAATGAGACAACATGTGCAATGCAATTAACTAATGCAATGTACTCTTTTTCTCCAAGAACTGTTTTTTTCCCACCGGGTTTTCTGGATGGAGTTTTTGACGAGGCATATGCATATCGTGGTAATCGCCCAAGGGGGGAGTGTTGTAAAACACACGGACTCTATCCTAGAAGGAAAGGAGAAGGAGGAATCCTAATCCTAGTCCGTTTATATGTGGGCTCTTACCGAAAACTCTTAGCCCCCGGCCGGACTATATATATGTGGGAGCTCTATGTTGTAATCACCGATATTTAGATGAATAAAGAATAGTCTCCCTATCTTGTGTCTACTTGTTCTACTTATTTCATATACTACGTGATCATGAGAGACGAGAGGGAAGGTCCTAACCGATGATGACATGTTTCACAACAGTATTGTCCTTCCAAAATAGCTCTAGGAACCAAACAAGGGGTCTAATTGGTGCGTTAATTTTTTTAGACAAGTCTTCAACTACTGGTTAACCAACTAGGTACCAAACCATGGCTAATTTGGGCTATTTTTTTAGCTCAGTTAGCAACAATCCATCCATGTATATGTCTCTAAAGCATGTCCAGAGACTAGCTAAATGGTTTTGTAAAGCTAAATTTAGCTATTATTAGAAAACTAGTATCGCGCGTGCGTTGCTGCTACAGGATAACTAAACTTTTGTAATAAAACACTCGATCGCATGATAAGATAACAAGTACAATTGGATATTAATATTAAAATAACATTTAATCAAAAACAAAGTTCATAAAAAATAGTGTTGTAGGCTCACAAACTCACTTCATAGACAACATGATGTTTGTCCGGGTATGGAATGCACGAGGCTAAAGCATCATTAGGCTATGGATTGAGTAATGCCGCCAATGCATGTGTTGTCATAGTTTACACGATCCCAACGCCTATGGTTAAATGCTATGTGTAGGCACGTAGCTTAATCGTCAATCAAAGTAAATAATCATCGATAATGTCAATTATCAAGGGTGGAAAATTGTTGGACGTTTTGATGTTTTGTTGGGTTTTCTTCCAAAAACTGTTCATCGAAGGTCGAGAAAGGCAGAGGAAAACTACATTCAATAAAAAATAATGAAAAATATATAATTTTAAATTAAATGAATTATCATAAGTGATAATCCAAACTAAACAGCTATGCCGAGACACTAGTGGTCATGTTTGTTTAAAAATAAACTATATATTCGATTGCCGCATTGGATGAGGGTCCATATAAATAGCCATAGGATACACCCTTTTAGCAATGAAAAATATGTCTAGGTTTGGTGGCTACTATTCCAAGGAGCTGCAAATGACACATGTTTTAGAAGTAGTTTTTTTCAATCTGCTAATTTTCAACTAATGAAAAAAAAAGACCAGAAGACGCCTAGCTCCAACAACATATACAAGGAAACAAGTAGAGTGATGCTTGACAACAACAACGGGTAATAAGATTGATCTTTAAGGAAAAAGCCATGACATGCTCATGCATACAACGTATACAGCAGCGACCTACGACTCGAACTCGCCTCCATGGGTACTTGAACCGATGGTAGATCCTCACAATCTCAATAGCAGCCCGTGCTAACGCTACGGTGTCATCTAGAAACACAAATCGATCCAAGAATCATCTCCATCACCTTCATGTTGAGCTTGTATTTTCTTTCTACGGCAATGGCATCCGATTTAAGAAACTCATCACAACCGATTTAAAAAGAGCATCACCATACCGATACAAGAACTCATGAACGCTACCTCTCCCTACCATTTTATGGAACTCGCTTTGGATCAAAGAATGTCACACATGTCCGTACTCGCACGTGATTGGAGGCTGCTATATTTGTACGTGGCCGTGATTGGAGGATTGGCGGTTTCCTTGTTCTTTTTATGTTGTAAGAGATTGAATGATGCATTACTTTCTTTTTTTAATTGATTGAATGACTTGTGGTGGAAAGGGAAAGGAAGGAGAAATCACATGCATTGGTTGCCTTGTGGGGGGTGACTTCCCTCTTTTTGACCTTCGCATGGCCGATGGAGGAAGTGGAGGCGTTGCTATCGCATGCAAAAAAGGCATGGAAGTACCAAAACTAATGTCGCACCAAAAGAAGTATTACTTTTTGTTCTTTTTATGTTGTAGAGATAGAGATACATTCTCCAACATATTCTCTATATGACTCTCTAAATTGGCTAGCTCTCCATCCCTCCACATTCGCTCTCTATTCTTGGAGAGCCTACCTCACTAGCCATCTTTTATCTAGTCTCTTGGCGTACTCTAGTATTTTGTTATCAATTGTGTTTTAGAGAGTAGCTAAAATATTAAATTTGGCTAGTCTTTTTGACTAGTCTGTTGGACATGCTCGAACATGCCTATCGCATCTACCCTCGGCCTAAACTATTCTCCCATTTTGATGAATCATGGTTGAATTTATCCGACCGGACTACAAGACTAGTCCTTGTTTTACCTTTTGCTTTCCTTCTCTCTTGATAGATGATGCGTGATTAGATGCTTGGTCCAGTCATCACAGGTCACTAATAATAGACTGAGCCCCTGTTTAGTTGGTGAAATATATTGGGTTGCAGCTATTGTAGCACTTTTCATTTATATTTGGTAATTATTATCCTACTATGAACTAACTAGACTTAAAAGATTCCTTTCAGACTTTTTAGCCAAATTATACAATTAGTTTTTAATATACCTACATTTAATGCTCTATTTATGCGCCAAAAGATTTAATGTGACGAATACTTTAGCACTTTTTGCATTCACTTTTCACCAACCAAACAGGGTATGACAAAAACCGCATTAATAACCCCGCATACCTTGATTGTGATTCAATTTATTAGTGATCGTCCTCCATTCTTTGCACAATTCGGATACTTTAATGTGGATCTATCAATGCAAAAAGACACATACCTTTGAGTTCATGGACCAAGAACTGCCCTTTCACATTCCTCGATAAAGAACTGACGTGTCACAAGTGAAATTTGCAAGCAAAATAGACAGACTTTGACTCTTTTTCGTATTGTCGTGATCCTAACTAAGAAACAATCAAACAATCACTATGTGAATAAATACATCTATCAAAAAATGAGTAGATTCTATGATATAGTTGTAGCAACCGCATTTTTTTTCTCTCGCAAAAGAAACCCGATTCTAGGTCATGAAGCAAAACTAAAGGGATGTCGATAAAAGGAGGGATGATAAATTACGAGGCGGTAAAAAGAAAATAGCACGCAAGCCGCCGCCAATCCCTAGAAGGTCGACTTCACCGGCCGCCTTCCACCATCTAGTTCCCTCCCTTCTCCTCCGGCATCACGGGGTTGAAGGGAGTGGGGATACATCGTTTTTAATAAGTTTTTCCCTAGTAGATTGAGTCTTCAAGGTTCAAGATTTCTCAGGAGATCTAATCGAAGAGATTAGCCACGACGTAAAGGCGTCGTCAAGATCATCGATGGAGCGATGGAGCATGTCGTTCCTCGGCGGTGATGGTAAGACGAAGACATCATCATTGATGGAGAATAAGATACTCCAGCCCTTCCTTTGTCTTGTTGTGGTTCTATGTAGCCATGGTGGGGGCTAGTGAGAGTTAGTTTTCCAACGATAATTATCTAGATGTCGGTTGGACTTGTGTTCTCCCATGACAAATCTAGTGAAGGTGTCGACAATGAGGTCGACACGTAATCGGCGGCGCCAATTTCATCATGTTTGTATGTGGAGTTTTAGCGGTTTACACCTCTTTTGCAAAAGTGATGGTACGAGGATGATGATGGTGGATGGTGAGATGGCCCTCGTTTCGCTCAGATTGAAACTTTGCGTCCGTGGCATATCCGTTTGGGATGATGATCCTAGATGGTAGAATTTATAGTTTTTTTTAACATTTTTTGTCTCCCATCATTGGAGTTGGACTAGTTTGGTTTATTTTTGTAATGAGAGGATGTAACTTGCTTTAGTATCAATGAAATTTCCTTTTGTCGCTTAAAAAAAAATAAGGATTCTGATGTGTATGGTCTATGAATTACATATTAAAAAGGGTGACGGATAAAGCATCAATATAATAAAATTATGTAAAAAGAGAGAATTTCTATTCTAAATTGTAACTTTACTTTTGAAACAACAAATATAAATATAAAGTAATAAATAAAGAGCAAATGAAAGTTAAAGGATCTCAAATCGATTGGACCATTGATGTTTTACAATTTAGTGAATTACTAAATAAATTAATAAATCAAAGATAACAAAAACAAAACTACCGCATCCCCCTATCCCCCTATTGGACGGGAGGGAATCCCACGTACAGTTGCAACAAATCATGGGACATGTTCAACGTGTTTCATACTATACACAAACAAACATGTTCAACATATATAAAACTTTATGTGTGTATATAAAATTGTGGTATGTTAATTAGAAATAAATACTTCAAATTTGCATTTAGATAAATGATTTAACTCAAAATCAAAGTGTCATGACCCAGAGATAGGGCCCGGAAGGACAGGCCCACGAGGCCCGAGGGGGCCGGGGCCGCGCCGCCGTATAAAAGGGCGTGCGCCTCCGCCTCCCTTCCGCTGATTCTTCGGTAATTAATTGAGAAATAAATGAGGAAATTTACTAGGATTATCTTAGGCTTTTTTGGTGTGCAAGGGAATATTCTATCTATAAGGAAGACCCTTATTAGGAAAATAAATAGGATATGCTTGTAAAAAGGTATTCCAATCTATAAGGAAACCTTTTTAGAGAGATTGCTTGCGATACAAGTCCTACTAGCTAGGGCTATAAAAGTAAGGGGTCTCAGAATCTTTCGGGGTAACAAGCAATAAAGAAAATTTATCACAACTCTCTCCTCTCCCCACGCCACCGCCCACCCCCCGCCGTGCCGCCGCCACGCGCGGCCCGCCATTGCCGCCTCGCCGACCCCCCTCAACCGCAGGGCGCGCCAAAGCCACGTGTCACGCCAGATCGACCGGGTCTCGTGGAGACAAAGTAATCGCCTTCGAAAAATGTTCGTGAGAACCAAAACTTGGAGACTCAGAAAAAAAATAGATACAAGCACGGACAATAGTTAAAATATTTAAAAATGTTATTTAAAATTAGAACTTGAACACGTATGACAAATTAGGAAATGAAGTATGCATGGATGCCTTACATGAAAGGAAGGAGGCATGCTCGCTTCTTTAGCCCCAGAACGAGGGATTTCACATATTTCTTTTTATGTTTTCTCTCGTCCCCGAAAGGAGTACAAATTACGAGATTATGCATACATCAATAAAATATAAAAAATAAATTTAAAACTTTCCTTATTTGCCTTATTTTATAAATAAAATTAAATAAATAGTATAATAGATGATTATGACCGTTTGATCGGAATAAATGGATGGTCCACAGAGAGTACCGTAGCAATTGTCAAAATTCAATGGATGTGATTTATTCGTAATATATGTACCATAGCAAAACCCTATTAAGAGCCTTGTTCGGCTAGTAGTTTCTATGGTTAATAAGTCGGTTGATGTTGTTTTGTTGTGAGGGAAAAATATTGTATCGTGGTTGATAAGCTCTACCGATAAGTTTAAGTTTAGCGGGATTATTTGTTTATCCTCCTCTACTTGGAACATTTGGTAACTTCTGTTTTGCCTCCATCCAACACACAAATAAGTTTTGCTCCATCAATCAACCCTTTCAAGTTTATATGATCCTACGTTGCTTGGCAACGTATTAGGTGCAAACAAATCCCTCCGCACAAACCATGCAAATTTCTAATCTAGGTCATAGGATGTTTGATCCAAGGGACACGAGAGGATTAGATAATTTACATTTACCCGCCACCTCTAATCACTTTTTTGCAAATCTTCCTTCCACCTCCTCAGTGGTTATCACCTCGTGCCCTTTGAATCTAGATCCTATGACCTAGATTAGCGTTTGTTTGGTTTGCATGGTGCGTTGATTTGTACTAGATATGTTCCCATACTGTTTTTCTTTAAATGTACATAATTCACATTCCACACTTGCACTAGGATCCATGTCAGCAACATCTTATCGTAAGGGCCTGTTTGGAACGAAGGAAAGAAAAACGGAGGAAAGGAAACAAACACAGAATGGGGTGTAGGTGTTGTTGGAAAAAAAGAGGAATGGAAAAACACAGAAACGATATATAGGGGTGTTTGGAACGCAGAATTATAAACACGTGATTCTTAAAATATGGGGTGTGATTAAGGAGATGAATACTTGTTTTATTATTCAAATACTTGTTATTACACCTTCAAATTTTAACTGTTAGCAAATAAACATATGTAGGACTATATCACAGGAATCATAAAACATGAAAATGGTAAGAGAATTATAATAGCAAGTGATAAATTCAATTAAACACATGCGTATTGTCCTCTAGCTCCCTTACCTGTGGGGCCCGTGGTCCATGGACTCAATCCAGCAGCCACGCAAGGTGTATCACATCCTTATCCTCTCAGGCAGTTCTCGCCCCCATCCATGAATCGTCTTCTCCGTTGCTTCTCTCTACTCTCTCTCTTATCCTCGCCCATAGCCGAGCCGATTGCAGGAGGTTAGTGCCGAGCGGCTGGAGCGACGACGACCAGCCGAGCCCCCCGAACACCGAACATGCCCTCCACCCGCCGCCGCTTTTTTGTTCCCCCCCGCCTTGCCGCCACAGCAGCTCCCGCCGCACCCTCGCTATACCGGCCGATGCCGCAGCAAGTTCGTGCCGGCATGGCAGCTTGTGGCACCAGTTTGTGCCGGCATGGCAGCAGTTTAGGCGACGAAGATCGATTCCCTTGGGTCGTGGTGGATGTTTTATTTCCCTCGTGTTTTGCACATCAAGCATTCCCTTTCCGGAGGAAAGGATTTCATCGTTCCTCCGCTCCAAACGCCGTCCCGTGCGATTCCTTTCCTCCGAAACTTTTCCTCTAAAATTCCCGTGAAAAACCCGGTTCCAAACGCCCCCTAACTCGTTACTACTACTACCATCCTATCTTCTGCTGCTTCACTTTTGGCCTCTCGAAATTAGACTACAAAGTTTGTAAACATGGTCACGAAAAGCAAACCTAAAGAGTGCTACAAGCATTCGCCACATCAAATCTCTTGACGCATGCATGGAGCACTAAATGTAGGTAAATAAAAAACTGATTGCACGGTTTTAAAAAAAGTCGCGAGACTAATCTTTTAAACCTAGTTAGTCCATGGTTGGACAATAATTACCAAATACAAACTAAAAGTGCTTCAAAGAGCCCAACCCAAAACATTTCACCAACTAAACACACCCTGAAATCGATCAGAGACCAGTACGTGGTTTGTCACATATCTAAGTCGGCTGAGTGTCATTGTTGATTTGACTATTGTTTCTATATAATAATAACGGTAATTGTTACTTACGCACGTTCGGAAGGTGGAAACCATTCCGGACAGGGACGTAGGCCCACCGGCCCAAATACCATGGTAAAAGCAGTCCACGCCGTTCACCTTCCCTCTGATCCATTATTCACTACTCTAGAAGCCAATCTCTTTGTTCCTCCCGCACCTTTCCCTAGACCAGCATCTCCACACCCACCGCGTGCACCCAACCCACGACGCTCCTATGTCGAGCGGCGTCCCTGGCCCCACCCCCCGCGCTTCGCCCGAGCCACACGCTCTACTGCTTCCCTCTCCATCCTCCTGCTTTCGCCTAGCGACATCCTCAGCAGGAGCGCACACAAGCTCTGGTCAACGCGTCCACCCCTGGCTACTCCCTTCATCTTCTCCGGTCGGCCACCCCTGGCCTCAACTCCATGCGGGACAGGTGCGACCCCGACGGCAGTCTTGTGGGTGCACATCCAGCACGGTCTCGCGTCTTTGTTCCAACATGGCACACCTAGCTACGGCGCGGTGGCGACCTTGGCGGAGTGTCTGGTCTACGCCTTCGAACCGCTCCTCATCCTAGATCCAGCCCTCCGATTCGGTCGCAACCGTACGTGGTGGGTTCAATTCTCCATGGCATCGAGCTCCACACCGATAGTACTGCAATACCGCAGTTCACCCACATGGTAGGCCATGGTTGTTGATGACGTCATGTTTTCAAGTGCAAACTGTGTTTCAATTGTGTATATTTGGATGTTTCAGTTTTTTTCTGAATGTTTAGAAAGTTATGTTTGAAACATATGTTTCATGTGTTTCATTGGTTTTCATACCTATACTACAAATATGTTCCTCCAGATGTTTCAATAGCATGTTCTTAGATGTTTCATCTGTTTGTTGTGAATTATGTTGCAAATGATTTATCCGGTTGTTTCACGAGTAAATCGGATGTTTCATGCCACCATTTTTTCCGATGTTGTATGTTTTCAAAAGCCAATCCCTCTTGAAGTCGATCTTGGTGTTTTGCTCATGTTGCAATGGCTCCACACATATGTTTCAAGTGTTTTAGGGATGTTTCAAGTGTTTGAACTAGTTTCACCATATGTTTTAATGGTTGATCCTTATGTTTCAAAAGTAGATCGATATATTTTTTTAGTGTTTCACCTTCATGTGTATGTTTTATCTATTGGTTTCCAATTTGTTTTAAAAGATAGATCGTGTTGCTTCTTCTTCTCTCACCTTTTGCTACATGCACTCCCCATGGTAGAGCCAAGGTCGAGCTAGGGCTCCCTCATGGCTGGGCTAGGGTCGGCGGGCATGCGAGGGCAACGGGCCCAGTGGGCTAGGCGGGACGCGGATGTCCATATGCGCTGGTTCGTCTCGACGTCCGGACGCTAGTGCCGCCGTAATCTATCTAAAAAAATTTACATATGTGTGCGCAGAGTAATGATTTCTTTGCCCTTTTTTGGACCCAACAATGAATTATTCTTGTGGAGTCTTCAAGGTTTTTGTTGTCGGTCTCTTGTAATTCGACCTGTAGTTTTGTAATTAAGTTGTGTTTGGAATACCAGTATATATTCTCAAACTAGCTTAATTACTTCGGCATTGGCTGCAATGGTAGGTGGAGGATGAGAGCTTAGAAGTAGCCCAGCTACGTAAAGTTAGAGCTCTCATAAACAAGGTAAATTTATTATATGTTCATATCAATATATATGTATTTCTGAACCAACCTCTGCTTGCTTATGCATCATGGACCTGATGATGATGGTTTGATAATATCTTTCGGTATATATCCATTTAACTAAAGGCTAATGTGGAGTGAGGTCATCATGTTCTTGAAATCGGTAGTGGCTGGGGCACTTTAGCAATTGAGGTGGTGAGGCAAACATGTTGTAAATACACAGGAATCACATTATCGGAGGAGCAACTTAAGTATGCCCAGAGAAAAGTGAAAGAAGCTGGATTAGAGGTCAGCATCAGTGCTATACAATACCACTATTCTTGTTTATTAATAATATATATTGGTAAGTTCAATTTCAAGGTATTTTTTCTGCTTTTTTCAGGACCACATAACTTTCCTCCTATGTGACTACCGTCAAATACCAAAGCGCCACAAATATGATAGGATTATAAGTTGGTAAGTATGTGAGTAGTACCGACACCAAACCAATTTTTATTGAAGGGCTGATCAAAAGCACAAATTGATAGATATGTTCTTGTCTTCATTCAATATTTAGTGAGATGATGGAACATGTTGGCCATGAGTACATGGCTTGTTTGTCCTCCAGGTGCATGCCCTTCCTCAAAAACCACACTGATATATATCAGTTGCATTGTATATATATTTATATATTTTCCATTTTTTCAGATTGACTAGATACTAATTTTCATCTAAAAATTAATATAAACACAGGTTAGCTCAATCCCAGAGGAACGGTATGACGAATATAGGAGAAGCTCAGACTTCATAAAGGAATATATCTTCCCAGGTGCTTGTGTTCCTTCTCTGGCAAGGATAACTACTGCCATGTCTAATGCATCAAGGCTATTTTAACCAAGCTTGCATTGACATATAATATTTCATCGAGTATTTGTATTTGATCCAGCATCGAACACGTTGAAAATATTGGGTATCATTACAACAAAACTTTAATGTGCTGGAGGGACAACCTCATGGCAAACAAAGAGTGAGTACACATGCAACCCATCTTCTCCAGTTCAAGCTATGTATGTACAAGTGCATTTGTTGTTTAAGCAATGGTGGTTAACGATTGTTTTCATATTCTTCTTATGCAGCAAAGTTTTGGCTCTGGGGTTTGATGAAAAGTTCATCCGTACATGGGAGTACTATTTCATGTATTGTGCAGCTGGTTTTAAGTCACGCACGCTTGATGCTACCAGGTATACACACACTTTGACTTCCTATACTATATCATTATTAAAGGGAGTAAACATAATTAAGTTGTTAACACCATTTTCATAGTAATTGGGGTGCCTGACATAGTGCTTCCTCTATCTACCGAATGCAGATTGTATTTTCTTGCCCGAGCAACGTCAAGCTACCCAATTATGTGACCATCACATAAGAGCATGTACAACCTAGACAATCCGTTGTAGGTTCTTGGAATCCCACACACAACAACTAAATAAACTATTAACATGTATAATGAGCTATCTGTTTAACTGTTTGTGAGTTATCTAATGCCCGTATGTTGCCACAGTCAAGTATGAATTTAATTATTGTAATATTTTTTAGAACCATCAATCTAAGTGATATGTTATATATATATATATATATATATTATAAATCAAGCGACATTATGTAATATGATTACAACAATACATACTTTTGTCTAATTTGTTTTCTTTGTTTCCATAGAATTGCCATATGTGCTCAACTAAATCCTTCTCAAGTTGCACATGTGTGTGTGTTCGTGGATTTTCTTACCATCTATCTTACACGTGAGTTCAGAGAACTCCTCAAGTGCATCCCACTTATTTTGTCCATAGAGATCGACTATTATACTACTCTAGTGACAGGGTTATGCATGTCTTCTCATGTGTGTAGATAAGAAACAACACCTAATTAATAGCTTTCTTAAACAAGTAGAAATTGTCAAACAACATTTGGTTTTCATTAGCAGCTTGTTCTTGACTTCCCTACGCAAGGACAATATATGAAGACAATTGCCAGTCAAAGGACATTCAGTTTTTAATAATAAAAAATAATACAAGACATGCAAGTAATACTTACACTGATCATGACTAGTCAATATAGAAACAACAGTGGATTGCCATTTAGTTTCTAGAAATTAGACATGCATATAAATTTTGAACAAGTTGCTAAACACAAAGATTGGCAAAAATAGCAAATTAAGAAATTGCATGCATGATAAGATAACTATCCAAGCAACCGCCTTTTTGGTCAGCGGTATATTTCATCATTTTTATGCCAAATACGCAAAAAAGTTTGCACATCTTTGTATTTAGTTTAGGTAGAATAGTATGCTTCATCATTTAAGGACAATTAATCGAGCACACCTTTCACTAAGTAATTCCACATATAGTACGTCATAACTTCGGATGTTGACTATATATAATGCACAGTTCCTATATCGAGCTGCTTGAGAAACTCATTGTAGACATGTTGTTTTCCCATTTGAAGAACCAATGTGTTGGCGCTTTGGCCATGCTCCGAGAAGGATGGCCATCGGGATGGCATTCATCGGGGCGACGTGTAGGCGCCTAGTGCGAGGAGGTTGGGCCATCGAGGGCCTCCCTAGAGTAGAACTTCCGGGAGGTCCTGCAGAGAGGTGACAAAGCGGGAGGTAGAACTGCCCACCAAAGAGGATGAAGCCATCGCCCGGTGTCCATGTCGGTCGCTGCCGTGCCCAACGTGATGTAGAGGGCTATCCGGTGGAGGTGCTCTTCGCTCCAGCGTCACCTAGCGCAGCGGGACGAAGATGCATGTGGTCGTGTCTTACTGGTCTAGGGCGGTAGCGTGTCTTGACGCTTCCCATGTTGAGGTGCGGCATCGACGGTGCCGACGAGGTAGGTCGGCCGCTCCGCTACGGGCCGTGGTGCGCGGGTCCCCTCAAAGCGCCACCGCAGGCCTGCATGAATCTTGTGGTGTGTCCATGGCTGTAGTACTGCAGCTCCAGGGTCACGAAGTCCCACATCACGCGGCCCAGGCTTGCCAGCCAAGGCATGCCAAGGATGACATCGATGTCACTCCTGACATGGAGGATGTAGGCATCAACGTTGAAGACGTGTCGACATTGATGCAGATGGGCACGTCGAAGGTGGCAGAGTGTAAGGAAATGGCGACGCCCGTGCTCGCCATCACCGCAATCCGACCGCCGCGCCAAGAGGCCGACAGTGGCAACCACTCGCGGGTCGATATAGTTGTGCGTGGCGCCGGTGTCCACCAGGATGCTGACGCTTGTGCCAGCAATGACGCCGATGAGGTAGAGGGAAGGAGCGCCACGTACCGCGGAGTCTGGGTCCCAGATCAGGACCATGAGGTCGGTGCCATCGTCCTTGTCGTCGGTGTCGTAGTCGTTGAAGACTATGACGTCAAAGAGGTGCTTGCACTTATGACCACATGAGAAGGGCTCATCACAGTTGAAGCACAGGCCAACACGGTGGCATTCCACCATCTCCTCGGCGGTGAGCCGCTTGAATGGCCTCAACGGGGGCGTCGTCAGGATGGTCAGTGGCATCGCCGACACTTGCTGGGGCGCCGGGGGCGCCTTCGCCCTCTAGTAGATGGGCAACTTGCCAGAGGTGTAGATTATGGCGAGGCGGCGTTCGTACACCCTGGAGAGCGACATGGCCGTCTCATGTCCTATGGGTCCTGTAGATCGACGTCGGTTTTGAGGGGCTCTCCTAGCCTGGCCGTGTAGATGTTGACTTGCTGCTGCTCCACCAGGTGGCCGGCGTGAGCCACGTGCACCAAGAAGCTCTCCGTGTACTCGTCGACGATGTCCATCTTGTGGATGGATGTGAGTTGCCCTAGAGGGCTACGCCGTGACACCGAGTCGAAGCGCTCGTTGACGTACCGAGCGAAGTACGCCAATCCGTCACAGCCTTCTCCTATGTCAGCCGCATGTACCACTGTTGCGTGCCTCCTGTCTGGTGATAAGATGCATACTAGACGCGTTCCATGTTTGGCGTTCCTTGCCCCTTGAAGAATTTCTCACATCGGCTGAGCCAGTGTAGTGGATCATCCTTGCTGTCATATGTGGGGAACGACAACTTGTGGAGGCAGGGAGCGAGCCCCGGAAGTGCTCCGGCGGGTTCCCGGCGCTCAAAGGGGGGGGGGCGTCGTTGTCGGCCGACGTCGTCATGGACGGGGAGAGGAGGATGTTGATCTTGCCTTCCACCTTATTTGTCAGCTTGGGCGCGTCGGCTGAGGAGGGTTTCTCCCGGACGTCCTTGAAAACGGCGAGCCCAACTTCCTCCATAGCGGCCTTGAGGCCGATCTCCGTGACCTCCTTCTCCTTGCGCTTTTGCATTTCTCCTCCAGCATTGTTGCCGGAGAGGATATATGACGATTTGGTCGGCGACGGCGCCGAGGCGGGTAGTGAACTTGTTGAACTTGGCGGTGAGGATCTTCTTCGTGTCGGCGTCCATGGCGGTGGTGGCGGTGGATCGAGCTGGTCTCGAGTACCATGCGCCGAGCCGATGAAGTAGGCCAAAAAATCGCCAGAATAACGGTGGTGGCCCGGCCACGTGTGGTGGGGCGGGCGCCCCGCTGGCCGTGCCCGCCCTAGGTCGAGGCCCCTCCTCCGGGCCCGTCTTCTTGGGCTGTGAAAAGAGGAGGGGAGAGGAGATTTCTTGCTCAAAGGGTGCCAAGGTGTTCAAATGTGCAAGAGGGAAGCACCCAAACCGGCCATCCATGTATTTATAGAGGGGAGGAAATAGAATTGTTGCTGCATTTATGTTGCACCAGATGCACGCACACTCAAATCTTGTGCTGCCACGTCACCTTCCATTTCAAATTCTACCGTTGCCGCTTCTTTCCTTCGTTGAACTGAGCACCAGATGCGTCTCCTCATTTCAACCAGACTCACACCGCTTCTTTCCTTCGCTGAACTGAGCACCAGATACGTCTCCTCATTTCCACCACTCACAGTGTGCGTCTGGTCAGTAAAAAAGGTGCAGCAGCCAAGCCAAACCTGCTCGCTTGCGCCCATACAACAGAAGCTGTGACCAAACCCTTTGCCGAATGCATCACCAGACTCACTCGGGCCAGCATCTGGTGAGGCACCAGTAAGGTCCCGAAGCCCACAAATTCGCACCAACCGCGTCTGTTGACATGTTAAAAAAAAATTGGCTGAGGAATGGGGTGGTTTTTCATTAAGAAGATTGGAACACCTAAAAGTTACTTCCCGACGGGAGTCAAACTCAAAAAAGGGCACGCTCCACACCTAGGAGCATTACCATCGAGCTACAAGCTGGTTCGCCTGTTGACATGTTAGCAGACGCATGTGCTGAACCTGCTACCGCATGCCTTTTGTTCGTGCTCGACACGAGCAGGCAAACAAGAAGCAAGGACAAGAGAACGACATGCAGATGCAGGAAGCTAGGAAGTCCAATATTATATGCAAGTGCATGCATACATATATCTACCCTTTACCTTTATTTTTGGTGAGCATCCAACCGTGCTTAACTACAGTACCCATTCAATGAACAGTAACGGGTCTCTCTCCTCTCTCGGATACTGCTCACCCACAGTAATGGGTTCACTATAGAATAACGGGTTTGATACTGTTCATGGGGACCCATCACTGTGCCTTATCAGATTTGTTACTGTTTACATAAACCCACCACTGTACCTAACGGGTCCACTACTATTTCTCAGAACACAATACTGTTCATCCATAGAACACAGTTTTTTTTTCCTTTTTCCCCTTTTTTTTTTTTTCCTCTTGCGTGCAGCAGCAGGGCCACCCTCTAGTACATGTATATAATTGCTAGCACAGAGCTAGCACAGTACGATGCATGTGTGTATACATGTATACATATATATGCAAGCATGTATACATTTTCATTTCTTTCTTTTCTTTTCAAACCACTTCACGGATTTACACAAACCTCTAATAATTAGAAACTAATAACGAGATCTTGAAGTAATTCGAACGATTTCGATTATCATTTATTTGTACTTATTAGTTACTTCTACCCGATAGAGCTTAGAAGTTGGAAGTAATAATTTCTTGGTTGATTGTATCCTTAACTTTTTTTTTTTACTCGAGGAACTCACCATGCACTACTACAGATTGATTTTGGGAGGTGTTCGTTTTGATTTTCTATGGTGGGCATTTAGAAAACCGCCACGAAAAATAGGTGGCCCGGCGGCCCGGCACAGCCAAAACCGCCACGCGGTTTATCGATTAACCGTGGCGTCTTTAAAAAAAATAACCACCACGGTTAATCCCCATTAACCGTGGCGGTTTAATTACAATGCCTTCCACGGAAAAGGCTGGGCTATAAAAACAGCCCCAACCTTCTTCTTCCCCACGGATTTTCGCCATTATTTAGGGTTTTGAGCTTCAAAACCCTAAAAAACACTATTTCGGGGGGAGAGGTTTTGCCCTTGGATTGATTGAAGTTTGGCACCGCAAAGAGGGTATTTCTCCTCTTTCTTCCTCTCTCTCCCTCTCTTTATTGCATATGCATGGTCCTCCCTCTCTTTGATATCTAATTGAATGTGGTGTGTGCTCTCTCTCTCTCTCTCCCCCTCTCTCCCCCTCCCTCCCCTTATCTCTCTCCCCTCTCTCTCCCCCTTTCTTTTTGAGATCTAGTTTAGGTCTCTCCCTCTCTCTCTCCCTATATCTCTCCCTCTCTCTCCCTCTCTATTTTGAGATCTATAGTTGGTCCTCTCTCTCTCCCTCTCAAGCTAGCTCCTCTCCCCTCTATCCTCTCCTTCTCTCTCTCCCTCCCCCTCTCTCTCCCCTCCCTTTCTCCCTCTTTCTCCTCTCCTCTCTCTCCCTCTCATTTGAGTGTACGTGCTCTCTTTCTCTCTCTCTCTCCCTCTCTCTCTCGTATTCCTCTTTTGCACTTAGTTAACTCTCTAATCATCGATACCTCAATCTCTAATCATCGATCGCTCTCTTTGCTCTTGTTAATTAATTTGAGCAGGCCGTCATGGCGCCGAACAGGGATTGGATGTACAGGCCGCGGATAAGTTTGGATTTCGTTGATGATGTGCGAAAGAAGTTTATGCCGGTCGCGCAGAAGCATCGAATCAGTCAGGGTTCGGAAGAAATGGTGTGCCCGTGCTATCAGTGCAAGCATATGTTCTTACACAAGGATGATGTCGTGGTGGAGCACTTGATGCGGTTTGGTTTCATCAGGGAGCCGAGGTACACCGTGGTGTAAGTATCATGGCGAAAAAGAACCGAGTGCCGCGGCCGGTTCATCTGGAGGACCCTCGTCGACTGCAACGACGGAAACAACGGTGGTGGACGAAGGACGAGAACAAGTTGATAATCGTGATTACATAACCGTAGATGAACCGCTTGAAGACATGCCGTAAGACAATGCGGGTGGAGATGATGGTGAACAAATAAGAGTTGATGACATGTCGCCGAGGATGCCGATCTTTTTCGAGGATATTGCTAACCTCAAAGATGAAGATGACGTGTTGTTTGGCAATCCAAGATGGCTTGAGAATTTTAGACGGATGAAGCAGCCGCAATTGACCCTCTCTACAAAGATGACGGCAAATGTCCTGAAGCATTGCACGGTGCTACATTTTAACCTAACGATGTTGATCTTTGAAGGCTCGCCACGGGTGGTCGACATGAGCTTCAATGACTGTTACGGGTCCTCGGTGACACCGTTTTACCCGAGGGGAATAAGGTGCCCGCCAATACCCATCGGGCGAAGAAGTTGATTCGTTTCGCGGGCGATGAAGCTTAGGAAGTTTCATGCGTGCCCTAACCATTGTATTCTATACCGGGGTAACTATGCGGACTTGCACAACTATCCGTGATGTGGCGTGAGTCGTTCTAAGAGGAATGGTGGCTATCGTGCCACCGATGAGGAGGGACCGCCGAGAGGGCCCAAGAAGCGTAAGACGGGCAAGAAGAAGTAGATGCCACCTCCCGAGGACGAGGAAGAAGAGGGTTACACCCTGAGGAAGATCCCCGCCCTATCGGTGTGGTACCTACCCGTGCTCGACGTCGCGGCAATTTTTGGGAACCCAGAGGATGCCAAGCCGATGTCCCGCATGCATCGCCGAACGCACGAAGGGCGATGGCAAGCCGTGGCACCCTCGATGCCAAAATGTGGAAACGCATCAATGACATGTTCCGGAGTTTAGGACGAGCCCAGAACGTAAGGTTCGCTTTTGAGTACCGACGGGATGAATCCGTTCAGACCTCGTAGCACGCACAACACTTGGCGGTCACCCTCACCATATACAACCCGCCTCCCTACGAGTGTCCGAAGCGCAAATATCTTCATCGGCCATGCTAATTTCCGGACCAAAGCAGGCAAGCAATGATATAGATGTGCTCATTGAGCCTGTAATGGAGGAAATGGCGTGTTGACACAAAATCTAACTCCCGTGCCGCACACACCGACTAAGCCCGAGTGTCTTGAGGCGTGCGATCAATTTGACCTGTTAATTGACAAGGAGGTAAACGTGAGATCCGGAACATGCCCGGTGTGACCAAGACAGTTCCGCATGTATGGCTCTAAGGCGGTAAATAGCGACATATAGCTATGAGAGCTATCTGCCAAAGATGTGATGAATGCATTCGTAAGCATGTATGAAGATGTGATGTAATAACAGTTGCCGAATGATCATAGAAGACATGTTTGAACAAGTAAAGTCGATCATCAAGATGTGATATCATAAAGCTCTAGGGTATGGATCGAATTAATTGACAACATGGAACATAAGGTGTAACTCATAAATATAAACCTAATCTAAATGACACGTGCATAGGTTTCATCCAACTAGTCTCGCCGCACGCCTAGCCTTCCTAATCTCGTCAAGCTTAAACCCTTGCAAGCTAATCCACCGCACGATACCACTTGCTACAGATCTAAACCACTTACCACAACTAGATCAATCCATCGCATGATACAATCTAACCATGACAAGCTAAAAGCACGCATACGCCTAAATAGATCTATAAATACTCATTACTCGTTGAGGCGTGTATGCATAAACAAGTAAAGTGCACATGCAAGCCTAATCTAAAGCAAAGCCGAGGGATCTATTCTAATTAGTCCTAACAAAGAATCCACCGCGATGATACACCGCAACAAGCTAATCCACCGCGATGATACGACTTGCCGGACTAATCGCCCTAAACCCTTTTCGTCCCTAACAAAGAATCCACCGCATGATACACCGCAACAAGCTAATCCACCGCATGATATGGCTTGCCGACTAGACTCTAACGATAGGTAGACTCACACATGCAAGATACAAGTAGATGCATAATCGATTCGGCAAGCTTGCCGAATAAGGGTCCATGAAGAAGAAACTCACACACAAAACCTTAGCCCGCCGCACGACTCATGACTAAACGTGTACGAACCCATGTTGGTAAAAGTTATCCTACATAATTATTTATGATTTGTATAGTCTCGCAGTTTAACGTAAACGATGAGCACTTCATCGGGAGAGGGTTTTAAATATCGAATCCACAGGGGAGAATGGTGTGAGAATAATGAGACAAAACTAATCCCCCCGAGATAATAGGAAGGAACGGAGTTCGGATAAAAGGTGAGAAGAATTCTATGGTTGTCTAGTTTATATCCTTGTAAGGCTTAGAGATATTCCTTAATGGGGACGTACTCAAAGGAAAGTAAGGATCTAAACTTACTATTCCCCCAAAGAACTATGTCCTACGTGTCCTATCCTACGGGAAGTGGAATCCAGAGGAATCAATGGTACTGTCACTACCACGATCTACCACACCTCCGATTGTAGGGTGTATTTATGAGTTATCTAGCCCAAACACCACGTTTGCACTAGGGGTAACAACTTCAATTCAAGAGCGACAAGAATCAAAAGTACTCTAATGAGTCATAAACCGAAAGAAATATAAACAAGTGAACTTACTCAAATATAAGGTTGATCCACCAAAGAAGTCTCAAGATCAAGTGCAATGAAGCCTTTGATCCCAGAGGTACAAGCGTAGAGAGAGTCACCCCGGATCCGTACTTCTCCTTACTTCTCCTCAACTCTACTTCTTATCTTCTCAAGAACAGATCTAGAACTCTAATCAAGTTCTTTGATCTATCTCTCAACTTTCTACTAATCTCTCTCAACTTGATCTAAGCTCTTCTAATTAGAGAGGTATGGCTCTAGCTATGATCGTGAGCCGAGTATGATGAATAATGATTTTCATGCCCGAGGGCGAGAGGTAGGATCATCCTTATATAGTCCCGCCGATGAATGCCGACCCTTTGATCAAACCGACTTCAACAACGGCGTAGATACAACCTCAAAGTCGGTTTGAAACCGACCTAGGAAGATGAGGCCGACATCCCGGCCCCCCACCGCGGCCGGCCTATCCGAAGCCGGCGGCCGCAGTGGGCCACAAAGGCCCAGGTGTCGTCTCTCCCCGGTGTCTCTCGGTGTCTTCTAGAATGTTTTAGTTCACTTTTTGGATCGAAATTCATTAGTGGTAAATCTTCTTATTGTTTGGGGGTTTTCTCTAAGTTTTCCTAAGCATTTACCGTTAAGTCCCCGAAAAGATATAAATCACCAAAACTTGTGGAACTTTTGTCGTTGTAATACCTATTCTATGCATTTATTCTTTTTATGACCTTATTATATGTTTAGTTGACACATAAAAATAGAGCTTAAGAGGTGTCAACAAGCTCCCCCACACTTAGGCTTTTACTGCGTCTCGATAAAAGGATGGTTATAACAAAGCCGCATGACAAGTATAGCAAAAATAAAACAATCTCATGGTCAAACTTGTATTTTATTAATCTTACCAAGAACTTTAAGTAATTGAGAAACAAGACAGCTTAATATCGAGTACCTTATTCCTTCAATCAAATCATTTGGAGTTTTTGTAATGATTTTTGAAAAGAAAAAATAGCTTACTTTCTTTCTTCTGTGGTACTCTCGAATCACTCAATAATTTTATATATATATATATATATATATATATATATATATATATATATATATATATATATATATATGTAGTATTTTTTTGATCCTCACAGAGCATATGTAATTAAAATATTCACTTCTAATAAAGTTGTATCCGGAGTTTCGTGTTCATTAAAGACATAGCATATTTACCTTGTATGTATTTGCAATGTCAAAAAATGGATCCAAGGAAAGACATCCTCTTAAATCAAGATGTGCATGTGTATGCTAATTCTATTATGCTCTTATTTTCTTCTCTCTTTGAAATAAATATTTTTGCAAACAAGATCATGGGCTATCTTTTTATTTTTAGAGAGGTGGGTTCTACTCACCCTAGACTTTTGTCTTTTATTTTTTCTCTTTTAAAGATGTGGGTTCTATCTTGACCCTCGGACACTTGTCCATTTTTCATCTTTATTTTTTAGGGAGGTAGGCTCTACTGCCCGTAGGACACTTGTCCATTTTTCATCTTCCCTTTTTTTTTTTTTCTTTCTTTTTCTTAGGGAGGTAGGCTTTTTTCGCCTCGTAGGACTTTTGTCCATTTTTCATCTCTCCTTTTTTTTTTTTAAATATTATTTTTGCATAGCCCATGCCTTGCTGTACAAAAAATTATTTATTGATTTTAGAGAGATCAACAATTGGAGCATAAAAAATAAAAACAAGTGTACGTGATCTTGATCTTTAGACAAGTCTCTCAACTTGGGTCACAAAATTTGACAAAAGCTCAACACAAAGCAAATAGCTTATGCTGGTTTTAATATTCATAGCATGGCTGTAGTAGGATATAACATTTTCTACAGAGATGAAGTAAAGCTATTATTTTTAATATTTTCGAAATAAATTCTCCAAGAAAAAAGATATCAAGAATTAAGTTCTCATCAAACTTCTATCTCAAATTTCACAACAACTTAAGCAACTTGGGTTTTTTAACAGATTATTCTCTCAACAAAAATTAATCTAACCATGAAAAGGTATTATGTAAGTCTATCTTTAGCAAAGCATATCAACATATTTTTATTTTTTTTTTATTATTTAGCATATCGGCAAGAGGTTCGAAACCGACGTAACGAAGCCAAAATACGAACTAAAGCAAAGTTCGAGATCAAACCGAGAGTCGAAGAAATCAAGACGAGGCGAGGTGGCGACCGGGTGGCCGGAATTTGGATTTACTCGGGCGGCGCGCCAGCCCCCGCTGGTCCTTGGCCCGAGCTTCGTCGTGTTGGATCATCGTTCTGTATTTATTGTTTTGCTTCGCTGTGTTCAGTTTCGTTGTTCTTGACGTTCGCATCGTCTCCCCACACTATCCTTTATTATCCTTTATTCAAAAACATGGTGGAGACAAGAAAAACATATACAAAAATATAGAAAATAATAACCGAGAGAATGGATCAAAAATTTATTTAAGCAAGAGCACTCTTTATTTATTCAACCAAACTTATTATTGACTCAAACAAACTTGACTCGACGACTAACTCAAAACGCTAATTTAACAAAATTGACTCGATAACTAACTTAATAAGTGCTCTTATAATCTCGAGCGTATTACATATCTTTAGTGAGCCTATTCAAGATACGCCGAGAACTCCCACCTTCGTCACTAACGCCGCATTGGATTTTTTCTAACTCATCTACACGTCTAGCGTTGTAGCTCAAAGTCTCATGCTCGTATTCATAAAGTTCTTCATGTGGAAGTGTTCTCGCACGAAGCTCCGCCATAGTCATTCTTCCCGCTTGGGCATCGGGTTCAGCGGCTTCCCTAGGCCGGACAAAGCGAACTTGGTTTGATTAGCACGAACTCCGTTAAGGACAAGACGGGCATCGGTGTAAGTGCTCTTTCTAATATTCCCGAACTTGTCAAATTGGACGTTAGTAAGCTTCTCGTTCTGTCCCGAGCGTTTAACTTGGTGCCCTTAGGGATCGGAACCTTCTTCTTCATGGCAATATCACGACGCGCGACCAACAAACTCGAGCATACAATTGCCCATGTAGGCTTTGGATTTGAAGGTGGTGGAGGACAACAACTAAAGGTTTTGGCTCATAGGGGACTATAGCCAT
Source organism: Hyparrhenia diplandra (assembly GCA_015847255.1). Taxonomy (NCBI): domain Eukaryota; kingdom Viridiplantae; phylum Streptophyta; class Magnoliopsida; order Poales; family Poaceae; genus Hyparrhenia; species Hyparrhenia diplandra. The sequence goes on from JADLZK010012851.1 coordinate 80,852, forward strand.
GGAGGTAGATGTATTGGATGAGTTAGCTCTTTGCCTTAGCTGGGTCATAGACCACCATACGGGTCTCAAGTGTTCTTCATGGTGAAAATATATGGTCTTTGGTCGTCGGTCTTAATGGAGGATGAATAAGATGAGATTAAATGATCGATGGCGCTTGTTTATATAGGCAGAGGTGCATGGAATAGGATGGAAAGGCTCGCAAGATACTTTCCTACGTAAATGACCTGCACGTTCGTCATTACAATGGGCAAGTTCTAGAGTATTCCCGGGACAAAAATGGAAAAGAGAGGAGGTACAGCCTGGGCGGCCGCCAAATCCCATTTGGGCCGACCGCCCGGTGCCCCTGTTGTAATCGTGTTTCGTCCCTTTTTTCCTACGCCTAATATCTCTATTCTAGTTGTAATGCTTTTACTTTTGGCCCACAAAAAACAAGTTCTACGAAAAATTAATTCCTTTGGGTTGGATAAATCATAAAGCCTATTTCATCTAATTCATTTAATTTATTTATTTCTTCAAAGCTTATCGGGCTCATAGAAAATTTTAAGACGTTGGCCATTTACCTTGAATAACTTACCTTCTGAGTCTTGAAGAGTGATTGCTCCATGTGATGATGAATTTACTACCTTGAAAGGTCCTTCCCACTTGCTCCGAAGTTTTCCATGCCCGAATAATTTTACCCCGAATTAAAGAGTAATACCTAATCTCCCGGGTGGAAAGTCTTTATCTTTATCTTCTTATCATGCCATCTCTTAGTTCTTTCTTTATAAATCTTGGCATTATGATAAGCTTTCACTCTCTATTCCTCCAATTCAGATAATTGCATCTTCCTCTGAACTCCTGCAGTATCAAGATCCATATTCCATCTCTTGATTGCCCGGTGAGCTTTGAACTCAAGCTCTACAGGGCAAATGATGTGTCTTGCCGTAGACAAGTTGATAAGGTGTCATTCCAATAGGTGTCTTATATGCTGTCCTATATGCCCATAGTGCTTCCGAAGTCTATCCTTCCATTTAGTTCCCATTTCTTCAATGTTTTTTTCGTAAAATGTTCTTGATTTGTTTATTTGAAGTCTCTCGCTTGTCCACTTGTTTGAGGGTGGTAAGTGTTGGCGGTCATTATCGAGTATATTATACCACCAACCTTTGTCCAATTCACGAGAAAGGAGCAAACTTATGTTACATATACCTTTACTTCTAACCTAGTTCCACTTGTATTCGTAGAAATTATATTTTGCAGGTACAAGAGTGGAAACAGTGCACAAAGTCGCCAAATAAATTAGAAAGCGTATTGAATAAAAGACGCCAAGGAGTAGATCAATCAAGAGGACCAAACCCACAAGACAATTTGGCCCATGCACCATCATAGGCCCAACATTTGAAGGACAAAACGCGAAACAGAGAAGGTCGGGGCCGGGAGGCCCGGCCCCGGCCGGCCGGCGAGGGGGCGGCCGGTGCAAATTTTCGCCAAAATTTGTTGCCCTTTCTCTCGGCGGTTTGGACCGGTCTTCACGCGACGGTTGCATGCGGTGCAAAGTTTCGTTCCCGCCAAGAAGACCTCGAAGCAAGGAGAGCCCTCCATTCACTCCTCCTCTCCACTATATAAAGAGAGGCACCCCCTCACTTGTAACACACACCATTCTACATTGTGAGCATCACTTCCATATTTTATATCAAGTAGTAGTGTCCCTCTAGGTGGCTCTCACCTAGTTGTATACTTAGAAAAGAGGAAGAGAGTGAGAGGAGAAGAGAAGAGGAGAAGCCGGGTTTGTCGGTTTCGCCTCAACTTTTTGTACCTCTACTGAGCCGACTCGATTTGAGTAACGCCCAGTTATCTTGTGGTATTTCCAAGTTTATTATTTGACTTAATTCAAGATTGCTTTATTTTACTTGCCGGAACTCCGCTCGACCGAGTGCTCTAGTCCAGGATCAGGGCTAGTTTAGTAATCATTAGCATAGACGTGGTGTCTAGGCTAGTGTATTACCTGAGTTTGCGCCCAAACCTACGGAATAGTTGTGGTAGCCCCGGGGGTGACAGCTCCGATCAGGCCTTTGTAGTCCACCACGTACGGGTTGGTGTTTTTCGTAGAGCTTTTTGCGGCCCGACCCGATTACGTTTCCCAATCTCTTCGAGAATCGGAAAGGTTCCGCCGCTCCCAAGTAAGTAGGGTTTAGTAAGCCAGAACCTTGGTATTTAGTAATCTTGGGAAAACCTTAGAGAACCCCTCTCTACCTACAAAAATATTATTCTTTCTTATCTCTTGGACGTACTTTGATCCTTTCTAGTCACTTCTCGTTCCCGTGGAAATCGATACCTCGAATACTCCGGGTGAAAGCTACAACGGTACTTTCCGTGCGCCATGGATTTATCCGCTTACGTTAAAAAATACCAACAAGCTTTCTGGCGCCGTTGCCGGGGAACGGTAGCTATTCTAGGATCGAACCAAGTCGTCCGTGTATCTTTTTTATTTTTACCACCATTTTTATGCACCTTACCACCACCATCACCACAACCACATGGACTCAACGCCTATCTATAAACATTCGGCTCCAAAGGGCGATTCGTTGGAGCCTCCACCATCATCCCATCCGATTCTTACAAATGGCTTTGAAATTCGCCCCGCTTTCATAGCCATGGTTCGGGACCAACCCTTCTCTGGGCACGATAATGAAAATCCATATAGCCACCTTCGGGAATTCGAGCACCTGTGTTCTTGCCTCATTTTATCTGGCATGACACAGGAGACCATTAAATGGAAATTGTTTCCATTCTCCCATTTGGGAAGAGCGAAACAATGGTATGCTCATACCGTAGGAGGTGTTCATTTTAAACCGGGTTGAACTTCGAGACAAATTTTGTCTTGCTTTCTTCCCCGATTCCCGACCGCTGCCCTTCGAATAGAAATTCTCATATTTAAACAAAAAGAGAAGGAGACTCTAGGAGCATCTTGGGCCAAAGTTACTAAGTCTTATAAATACAGGCCCGGACCTTTCTTTTGCCGGACCAAGTCATTCTTTGCCACTTCTATCTTGGTCTTAGCAAGGAGGATGCTCTCCAACTTGACCTCTCTTCTAGAGGCTCGTTTGTGCATAAATCCATTAGTGAGGGGAAAGCCATTCTAGAGAAGATCTTAGAAAACACCCCATACACTGGTATATATGACGAGTTTCCAGAAGATCCAATAGAGTCAAGCCCCGACCAACAAAAGGAGGCACTTACAACCGAATTTGAAGTTCCTTCAAATTCTTCTCATAATTCGGTTGTCGAGGAACCTCCCGTTAAGGGAACATGCAATCACACTTCTTGGGATGATGAATCCCATCCTTATGCATGTCCCTTTGAATTTGAGGATGACCATTTCCTTGATGATGATTTTTGGAATGCTTTAGAAATCCCCAGATCAGAATCATCATATACCTCGAATTCCTATATGAGACATCAAGAACACTCACAACACATAGAGGGTGAACCAATTCATATAGAAGACATTTTTACACCTTCTCCCCCTATGCCCACACACGATGTCTCATCAGAATTCATTCCTGATCATCACTGGGGAGAGCGTGAGACAGTCTCCGTAATAATAATTTTTTGATCCATATTTTGCGGATAACTTGATCTGTCATGAGAAAGGAAGTGCTCCCCCACAAATAGGAGATTTCATCAACGAACATGGAAGTTACATTCTAAATGTCCCATCCATTCCATGCTCATATGAAAAATCTCCCGAGTCGATCCATAACTCAGCCATCTTCACCATGATCTACAACCCCTTCTCGCTCTCTGTTCATAAAAATTTTGAAAGGGTTATTGTAGATGCTTTTGTCTACCATAAATTTTGCAAATTTCGTGGTATCTCGGCATGAGTTTACAGGACGACACTCAAAGGTTGGTGTTGGAGGGGAAACCACTTCACCAACATTAGTTTCAAATTTAAAAGGTTTCCCAAGGACGAGCTTTCGTCTTTAAACAAAGCACTTCCGGGAGATAACCCGTCCTTATGTGATTTACCTTCAATAAAATTGTTCTTTTCAAAAAAAAAACTCATTTCTTTTTTACCTCTGCCTTAATCTCTATTTCTTGTTATAAAAAAAGCACTTTTCCTATTAATAAAAAGCAAGAACATGTTATCAAGCTAGTATACACCTTCGGGTATTCTTGTTGCTAACCATTTCAGGTGGAGACAAAGAAGAACGAAGAAGCATACAATGCTTGAGGACATGAGGCTACATCAACAACAAACTTTGATGCTCATGGGTGATGGAACATACTCAAGCAGAGGAGGCGGAACGGAGACGGCAGGAGCACGAGGCACAGTTGGCGTTCTGGCGCCACATGGGGTACTACCCCCCTAACCCATAGGCCATCAGCTAGCTTGGGGGAGGACCCCCACGGAGGTAAGTACCTACCTCCCCTATCATTTTATTTTATCTCTTAGTTTTTCATTTTCATTTCCTTTAAAAAAAAATGAAAAGAACAAAAATATGATTCCACTCCAATATGTAGTATAAGGATGCTTAATTTCTCTGAAGTTGAAATGATGAATAGATGCTCTGTCTATAGTTCAATTTGCACCTAGTTCATAACATTGTATTCCCCAATGTTTAAGTTTATTGGCTTAACTTGTCTTGTCCTAAAACTTAATGATTTGTGGGTATGCAAACACATGATTCTTCTCTAAGCTATTGCCGGATATGATATGGTAAAAATAGAATCTACTATGATTTTGTTCTAAGAGAGATTCATCATTCGGAGAATAATTTCCAAAATTCCTTAATGATCAAAATTCTCATGATAGCCTATGTGAGACACCTGTCATACGCTTTTGATCAAGATTCACATTCACATTGCTAAAAAAATAGGTTATGGGCTAAGCTAGAAAAAATGGACGTGTGTTAAAAAAAAAATAAAACAATGGGTACTTCGATACCCGCCTCTAAAAAAAAAAAAGAGAGAGAAGAATAATGGACAAGTGTCCGAGGGCGAGTAGAGCCCACTTCTCTAAAAAGAAATAAGAGCTAGCCCATACCTTATCAAAAAGAAATAAAATTTCACTTGCACATCTTGATCAAGGCTTATGACTTGTTTCTCCTTATGGTTTGCACACCTGAGATGATTTAAGGAATCATTACGAAAATCTCCGCATGAATGATCAATCAAAGAATGAATGACTAGTGTTTCTATGAAAACCGTTCTATCTTGCAATAACCCAAGAGTTTGGAGAATGTTATAAGCCCCATATGATTTAAGTAAACAAGGATAGATAAAAATGCCAATTTATTTAAACAACGGAAGAATACTTTATTATGAGCATGGTACATTTTGACATATATCGGCATTGTAGCAACTCCTGATCAACAACCAAACACTTAGCTATTTGCTCGGGACGAGCAAAGGTTAAGCTTGGGGGAACTTGTTGGCGATCATTATCGAGTATATTATACCACCAAACTTTATCCAATTCATGAGAAAGGAGCAAACTTATGTTACATATACCTTTACTTCTAACCTAGTTCCACTTGTATTCGTAGAAATTATGTTTTGCAGGTATAAGAGTGGAAACAGGTACAAAGTCGCCAAATAAATTAGAAAGCGTATTGAATAAAAGACGCCAAGGAGTAGATCAATCAAGAGGACCAAACCCCCGTGCACAATTTGGCCCGTGCACCATCATAGGCCCAACATTTGAAGGACAAAACGCGCAACAGAGAAGGCCGGGGCCGGGAGCCCGGCCCAGGGCCGGCCGGCGCAGAGGGCGGCCGGTGCAAATTTTCGCCAAAATTTGCCGCCCTTTCTCTCGGGCGGTTTGGACCGGTCTTCACACGGCGGTTGCATGCGGTGCAAAGTTTCGTTCCCGCCAAGAAGACCTCGAAGCAAGGAGAGCCCTCCATTCACTCCTCCTCTCCACTATATAAAGAGAGGCACCCCCTCACTTGTAACACACACCATTCTACATTGTGAGCATCACTTCCACATTTTATATCAAGTAGTAGTGTCCCTCTAGGTGGCTCTCACCTAGTTGTATACTTAGAAAAGAGGAAGAGAGTGAGAGGAGAAGAGAAGAGGAGAAGCCGGGTTTGTCGGTTTCGCCTCAACTTTTGTACCTCTACGGAGCCGACTCAATTTGAGTAACGTCCAGGTTATCTTGTGGTATTTCCAAGTTTATTATTTGACTTAATTCAGTATTGCTTTATTTTACTTGCTGGAACTCCGCTCGACCGAGTGCTCTAGTCCAGGATCCGGGCTAGTTTAGTAATCATTAGCATAGACGTGGTGTCTAGGCTAGTGTATTACCTGAGTTTGCGCCCAAACCTACGGAATAGTTGTGGTAGCCCCGGGGTGACAGCTCCGATCAGGCCTTTGTAGTCCACCACGCACGGGTTGGTGTTTTTCGTAGAGCTTTTGGCGGCCCGACCCCGATTACCGTTTCCCGTCTCTTCGAGAATCGGAAAGGTTCCACGTCCTCAGTAAGTAGGGTTTAGTAAGCCCTGAACCTTGGTATTTAGTAATCTTGGGAAAACCTTAGAGAACCCTCTCTACCTACAAAAATATTATTCTTTCTTATCTCTTGGACGTATTTTGATCCTTTCTAGTCACTTCTCGTTCCCCGTAGAAATCGATACCCTCGAATACTCGGGTGAAAGCTACAACGGTACTTTCCGTGCAAGCTACAACGGTACTTTTCGTGCGCTTGCGGATTTATTTGCTTACGTTAAAAATACCAACAAAGAAGTTGTAGCAATGTTGTGACGAACTCCATGCTTCAATAAATACTTGCCGGAATCTTCTATCAATGAAGTGGCTTCCTCCGTCACTAATTACCATTCGAGGTACTCCAAATCTTGGGAATATAGTTTCTTCAAACATCTTGATTGAACTTCTACCATCTGCCGATTTGCATGGTAAAGCTTCTACCCATTTTGAAACATAATCCACTTTGCTACTAGGATATGTTCATAATTTTTATTTTGGAAATGGTCCCATGTAATCAATTCCCGGACATCAAAGAGCTCTATCTCGAGATTGGTTGTTAGAGGCATAGCATCTCTTGCATTTATATTTCCGTGCCTCGACAAGCTCCACATCTTCGGATGAAATCTTTTGTGTCTTGATACATGGTTGGCCGTAAAAATCCCGCTTGCCGATCTTCGCATGTGTTCTAAATGCCCCATAATGACCTCCATATGGTGATGAATGACATCTTTCAATAATTTGAAGTCCTTCTTCGTTGGCACACATCTTTCGAGTAAAACCGCCGAGCATACCAAGAGATATGGTTCATCCCATAAGTGGTGACGACTTTCATACATAAGCTTCTTCTTATCCGCCCTTGGTGCTACATATCCTACAACCATAAAATTAACAAGATCTGCATACCAGGGATCGGTATGGGTTATCCGATAAAACATATCGTCCCTAAGTGAGTCATTAATAGGCAATTCCTTTGGTTTTTCAAAATGCATTCTCGACAAATGATCAGCAACAGAATTTTTACTCCTTTCTTATCTTTAATTTCTAAATCAAACTCTTGGAGTAACAAAATCCATCTTATCAAACGAGGTTTAGCATCTTTCTTGGTGAGCAAATATTTCAAAGCAAAGATGATCAGTGTAAACAATCACTTTAGCTCCTACCAAGTAAGATCTGAACTTATCTATAGCATAAACAAACCGCTAGCAACTCTTTTCGGTGGTAGCATAATTAAGTTGTGGTCCAAATCAAAGTTTTACTAGCATAAGCAATAGCATGATGTTTCTTGTCTTTAGTTTGCCCTAACACGCCCCTACAAAGATAATCACCGGCATCACACATAATTTCAAAAGGCAAAGACCAATCGGGGGTTGAATAATTGGTGCAGAAACAAGAGCCTTTTTAAACTTTCAAAAGCTTTAAGACAAGCATCATAAAAAAACAAAGGGAGCATCTTTGGCTAACAAGCTGGTAAGTGGTCTAGCAATATGTGAAAAATCTTTTATGAATCTATGGTAGAAACCAAAGCATGGCCTAGAAAACTTCGTATCCCTTTAATATTCACAGCGGGGGAGGTAAGCGTTCTATAACTTCTATTTTTGCCTTATCTACCTCTATTCCCCTTTTTCGAAATAAGATGACCAAGCACTATTCCTTCTCTAACTATAAAATGATATTTTTCCCAATTAAGGACTAAGTGCTTTTCCTCACATCTTTGCAAAACCCCTGTCTAAGTTTTCTAGACAATCATCAAAAGTTTTTTTCCATACACAGAAAAAAATCATCCATGAAAACTTCCATAATCTCTTCAATCATTTCCGAAAATATAGACATCATCATACATTTTTGAAAAGAAGGGTGCATTACATAACCCAAAAGACATTCTTCTATAAGCATAAGTTCCATATGGGCATGTAAAAGTGGTTTTTTTTGATCATTAGGATGGATTGGAATTTGGTGATATCCGAATATCCATCAAGGAAACAAAAGTAAGAATGTTTTGCCAATCGTTCTAACATCTCATCAATGAAAGGCAACGGAAAATGATCTTTCCTTGTGGCTTTGTTTAATTTTCTATAATCTATGCACATTCTCCATCCCGTAATAGTTCTTTGAGGAATCAATTCATTTTTATCATTTTTAACAACCGTCATGCCTCCTTTCTTAGGCACAACTTGTACGGGGCTTACCCACTCACTATGTGGCACGGGATATATAATCCCGTGTAATAACTTAAGAACTTCCTTCTTCACTACATCTCTCATCGCATTATTGAGTCTTCTTTGAGGTTCTATAGATGGGGGTATATCTAGATCTCGTAGGAATACGATGAGTGCAAAGAGCAGGACTAATTCCTTTTAGGTCATCGAGTGCGTAGCCTAAAATTCGAGCGATGTTTTTCTAAGACAGCTTATCACCGAGAGTCCGTTTCGGTGTAAGTTTATCATTTATGATCACAGGAGACTCGAATCTTGATTTAAAAGCATAAGTGAGGCCCAAAGTGGTAAAGGTTTAAGTTCAATAGGAGGTCTAGGTGGGTTCTCAAATTCATCTAGAGGTTCGAAGTAGTAGGATTTTCATCCTCTTCTTCAATAAAGAATTCGAATCATCCTCTTGATTAGACTCCATAAAATATTCTATAGTGGCCTCTTTAACTTTCTCCATAGGATCTAGTTCGGACAAGACTCAGATTTAGCATGAATGGCTTGGACTATAGGTAATGAAAATTGAAGATCTTTGTCTAGCCGAAAATCTAGGTCTCCGGGTTGTCCTTTAAAAGTAAGCCTTTCTATTGGTTGTCCTATCAGTAGGTCAAACTCCATGATATCAAAAATATAGAAGCTAAGATGTACCATGATGTTATTAACCTTGATTGGTAAGACATAAAGAATTCCTGAGCTTTGGATAATTTGTCTGAAGGTTTTAATAATAATTTTGTAGTGGGACTCAATGGCATATTTTTGAGAAGGTCATGAGCAAAAGATAATGCCATGATGTTTATTCCCACTATAGGATTATAAAGAGCATCAAAAGGATCTTTATCAATTTGGCAAACGAATAGGTATAGAAGGTGAATCCAAACGGATCACATCGGAGGAAAGCTCGATTCTTACGTCCATTTGCTACTTATGATTGAGACAAGCTCTTCTCGTAGTTCCTTTTAAATGTGTCAAATCGGAAGAATCTAAAGGATAAGGTTGTGATGTTCTAGTCTTCTCGAGATGTAAATCGATATTTTGAGGTATTTCCATAATCTGTAAAGAGATCATCCTCGATATCAAGTAAGAAATCGAGATTGAAGTAACCTCTCGGTTCTTCTAAAGGTTCCGATTAGTTGGGATTTGTAAAGAATTTGGAATAGAAGTGGATTAAGCTAATATTTCTTCTTTTGTTATTTCTTTTATTTTTAAATATTTCCCTGCAGTTGGATCATCCTCCTTATTTTCCACTATTTTATTTAAGATAGCAATGCATTCAGGAGTTGAAAGATGAATGAAAGATCCATTCGCAGAGGTTTAGAACATGGTCCGGTATGGCGAGATTAGGTCCAGATTTGGAAAGATCATATCGTTCCCAATAGGTACTCAAAGATTCATTATTATTTTATTTAGAGGATAGGATTGAGAGCCTAAAGTTAACTAGTTTGGACATGGCAAAGAAATCAGCACAAAATTCATTTAAGCAAGTTTCCCAATTGCCACCCATTCTTTCTTTATTTCTATTGTACCATCGGGGCGAGCTTTTCCTTTCAAAGAGAATGGAAAGAGCGTCCAACGGATAGTTTCGGGGGACATGCCTTCAATATGGAGGCATTTACATGTCTCCTCAAAAGTTTGGAGATGAAGGAAAGGATTTTCGTCTAATTCTCCCGAGAAAGTATGGTTTTGGACCATCTCTATCAACCCGGGGCGAAACTCATAAGATCCGGCTTGAATAGGTTTAGATGATAGCACAGGTCTACAAGCTTGCCCATTGGGTGCCAAGTATTTGTAAAGAGGGGTAGTATCCATTTGGATAGTGATTTTGAAAAAGATAAGATAAAAAGAAAAAATCTAAACTAATGATATGATACAAGATTTAGTTTAGCTCACGTAATCGACAAACCGTTCTCTCCAAGAACGGTGCGAAATGCTTGTTGGTAAAAGTTATCCTACGTAATTATTTATGATTTGTATAGTCCAGTTTTAACGTAAACGATGAGCACTTCACCCGGGAGAGGGTTTTAAATATCGAATCCACGGGGAGAATGATGTGAGAATAATGAGACAAAACTAATCCACGAGATAATAGGAAGGAACGGGAGTTCAGATAAAAGGTGAGAAGAATTCTATGGTTGTCTAGTTTATATCCTTGTAAGGCTTAGAGATATTCCTTAATGGGGACGTACTCAAAGGAAAGTAAGGACGAAACTTACTATTCCCCCCCAAAGAACTATGTCCCACGTGTCCTATCCTACGGGAAGTGGAATTCAAAGGAATCAATGGTAATTTGTCACTACCACGATCTACCACGCTCGGCAGGTAGGGTGTATTTATGAGTTATCTAGCCCAAACACCACGTTTGGACTAGGGGTAACAACTTCAATTCAAGAGCGACAAGAATCAAAGTACTCTAATGAGTCATAAACCGAAAGAAATATAAACAAGTGAACTTACTCAAATATAAGGTTGATCCACCAAAGAAGTCTCAAGATCAAGTGCAATGAAGCATTTGATCCCGTATACAAGCGTAGAGAGTCACCGATGATCCGGTACTTCTCCTTACTTCTCCTCAACTCTACTTCTTATCTCTCAAGAACAGATCTAGAACTCTAATCAAGTTCTTTGATCTATCTCTCAACTTTCTACTAATCTCTCTCAACTTGATCTAAGCTCTTCTAATTAGAGAGGTATGGCTCTAGCTATGATCGATGAGTATGATGAATAATGATTTTCATGCCCGAGGCCGAGGTAGGATCATCCTTATATAGTCCTAGCCGATGAATGCCGACCCTTGGATCAAACCGACTTCAACAACGGTGTAGAAACAACCTCAAAGTCGGTTTGAAACCGACCTAGGAAGATGAGGCGACATCCCGGCCCCACCCGGCGGCCGGCCCGATCTGAGCTGGCGCCGCCAAAGCCACGGTGGGTCCAGGGTCAGGTCTCTCCCGGTGTCTTCTCGGTGTCTTCTAGAATGTTTTAGTTCACTTTTTGGATCAAAATTCATTAGTGGTAAATCTTCTTATTGTTTGGGGGGTTTTCTCTAAGTTTTTCGGCATTTACCTGTTAAGTCCCTGAAAAGATATAAATCACCAAAACTTGTGAAACTTTGTCAGTGTAATACCTATTCTATGCATTTATTCTTTTTATGACCTTATTATATGTTTAGTTGACACATAAAAATAGAGCTTAAGAGGTGTCAACAACCCACAACATGTAACAACTTAGATTGATCTAAGTTCAGCTACGATGAACAAATAGATCTAATGACATGACAAGATGAATATTGAAAGCATTGATGACATCTAGATCTAACAAAAGATAAAGCCGAACCGTATCAATCTAAATTGGGCAAAAAGTGTGTGCAATCATAATAAAATAAATAAACGAGAAGCATGCACCACTTGGTAACTTAATGAATTCACGGGATTGCCAAACCGATGAAGCCGATAACTAGCTCCAAGCTAGACCTTAGCTTTGCCGCACGACTCATGATCTAACAAAGAACCCTCTTGCTCCATAGCCTAAATCCGCCGCACGATACTAAGCATGGTAACAAGACTACTTGCAACATAATCTAAATCCGCCGCACGATACTAGACATGGTACAAGGTTGCCGGGTATTTTACGGAGGTCGACGGGTCGATGTATCCCCTCGCAGTGATCGATCGGCACGACCGGACTCGAAGGGTGGCACGGAGCCGGTGGCATGGAGCCGGGTTTGTTGTATTTGATTTGGTAGATCCTTTACGATTGCCGGGGGTCTCATATTTATACCCCGGGCTTGACGAGTCCTAACTAATTACGAATAAAGTAACGAAAAATATCTAGCTAAGATACATTGTCCTCCAAGTTTTCTCGGAGTCGTGAGGCCGCACGTGACACGAGCACTCCTCCGGGATATTCTCCTCTGCAGCTCTTACGCTTGCCGAACCGTCTCGCGCTCAATCTTCTTTTCGACTCGGGCCTCCTAGCCGAATAGCAGCGGCTTCGAATGCTACAAGTACCACGGATCTTTGTCTTTGGCCGGCCACCGAATGACTTCTTACCGAATTATTAAATGCCGGTCCACTCGTCATTCAGGCCTTACCAAATTTCGGTGTTAACATGGCGGAACTGTGGAAAGGGGTCAAGATTATGGATGCGTCCGAGAAGAAGAAGTTCACTCTAAAGGCCATGATAATGGTCACCATCAGTGATTATCCTGCTCTCTTTTCATTGTCGGGGCAGATTAAGGGGAAGACAGCTTGCACAGTTTGCATTGAGAATACCTGCTCCATTTACCTTAGTGGATCCCAAAAGACGGTGTATATGAAGCATCGTAAATTCCTCTGCAAAGAACACAGGTACCGGGAAACTTCGATGGATGAGTACTTTGACGGCGAGCCAGAGGCTGAAATGGAGGAGCCAGAAAGGGTAAAGTACGGGCCAAAGGTGTTTGAAATGGTGAAGAACATAAACCACGAGTTCGAAAAAAAGAAGAAGAAAGCCGGTGGGCCAAAGGCAAAGAAAAAGCGAAAGCGGAACAAAACGGTGTGGATACGGGATCACCAAAGTACTCTGTACTACCAAAGAACCTCACAAGGGAGAAACTCTAGTCCTACTAGGTTTCCCCACTTGTAATCCTAGTAGAACTCCCATGTAATCCTACTAGGAACCCTCACTTTGTAACCGACTAGGACTCCTACCCCCAGGACTATATAATGGAGGGCAGGGCTCCCTAGATCGGCAGGCTTGATCACAATAGCTCAGACCTCCGGGTCTGAACTCCAGAGCGCAGGGCGCGATATACTCCACCACAACTGGACTAGGGTGCCATCCTGGCACGCCGAACCAGTATAAATCGTTGTCTCTCTGCGTTTACCATCGAGTTCCTACATTCGCCGACCACCCCTCAAGAACAAAACTCCGCCTCGGGTCACCCCGTGACGGAGCTGCCGGTCTTAGAACATCGACAGCTGGCGCGCCAGGTAGGGGAGGAAATTCCCTCAGCGCTTGCGTTCGAGAACTCGACGGACCTCGAGATCAAGACTCGACATGTTCCTGGCGACGACCTCGTACAATCTCGTACAGGCTGCTGCTGGGAGCGCGTACATCAGCAAGCTCGTCATGCCGTTCAACCTTAAGATGCTACACGGAAGCTTCGTCACGTTCACCCCGATCGTGCTCAGGATCTCCACATCCGATCAGATTAAGCTCGTGACCTGACGTCGATCTTGCACGGGGACGTGCGCGACGCCTGGTTGCGACAACTCGCCGACTCGGGCCAGTCCGATTCCTATCCGAGTTTTGACTACGCCTCGACCAAGATGCAAAGCAAGATGTCCGATCAACATCAGGGCATACTCGATCGGCTACAACTCAGCTTTCAATCGGACTGCAACTCGGTGGCCTCGGTTGACTACGCAGACAAGAGCTCCAGCCAGGCCACGCGTACAAGTCCGACTCCTACAGAGATCGGCCAATGCAAGAAGATGCATGTGCGTACAGTAATAGTAACCAAGCATGCTGACGCACACGGCCAACAACTCAAGAAGCATGCAAGAGATATCAGGACATGCAAGCTACAACCAAAAATAGTCGGAAGAAGAGCTACGTCACGCAAAGACAAGTCAAGCAAGGCCACATCCGATGATGAAGCCGTGCAACCTGCAAGACAGTACAGAAACAAACTGGTTTCCCAAGCAGGCCACCTGAGTAGATCGGCTGTCACGATGGCTAAACAACCGGCCGCACCAATCAACTACTCGGCCGCGGCGATCGACTACACGGACATCAAAAACAGCTAAGTCATATATTTAATATTATTTTTTCCAGATATTATTCATGCCTCTACAACATAATTAGACCTCTCTGAGTTGATCGCTCCGTCAGACACGCCTTTGTGCGATGTAATCCCCGGATGTGCAGCGGCACGATCGCTCCGTCGTACACACCTTTGTGCGACGTAGTCCCCGGACCTGCAGCGGCACGATCGCTCCGTCGATCACACCTTTGTGCGACGTAGTCCCCGGACACGCAGCGGCACGATCGCTCCGTCGGACACACCTTTGTGCGACGTAGTTCCCGGATGTGCAGCGACACCAGAAGGGCAGTCCACCTCCACGAGCCGCTAATATTCCTGAGTAAGCACACGCCGACCTTGTCCTCTGTAAGCCTACGCTCCTACGCGCGACAGGTCAGCACCAGAACGGTCAGAACCTATGCGATACGGTCTGGCCATCAGTGCGATAAAGGTTCTTAACAGGCTAACTTACTTCGGGAAATTAACCGGCCTAGCGAGGAAAGATACAAAATATCATCATGCATTTTTTTGTGCAAAGAAATTGCTCTAGTCTTCTCATAACGGTCGCTAAGCTCCTCAGGGAACACGTGCCTTAACGCGGGAGCTTGTTTTCTCGAAAAAGAGGCTCACATGGTCATGGCAGAAGGCCCTTTGGTTCCATACGCCTGAGATTCAAGTACCGACCGTATCAGGACACATGACCTAACAAGAGCAAGACGTGAAAAAATTTTATATGCATTTTATAAGGCCGGGACCTGCTCCCAAATATAATATCCGGAATATCAATTACAACATGTTTTCATGTTTACCTTGCAGAGAACCTCATCTCGGACCATGTCGCGAGTAAAACGAACTCCAACCACGCTCGGGGGCTGAATCTTAAGGTCGAAAAAGAACCCAATCAGCCCACTGAGATCAGGAGGAGAAGAACTCTACCGACTGAGATCGAGAGAAAAAGAACCCTACCAGCAGGAATCGGGAGAAAAAGAACTCTATCTACCCTCGGGGGCTCGATCTTACGGAAGAAAAAGAACCTTACCAACAGGGGATCAGAACAAAAAGAACCCTACCAGCACACGTCAAGTTTGGTCGTGCTATCAAGTCGCCCCATACTGTTCGGGTCAGGGTGCTGACTTTGGGCAGTTCGTCGGGGCCTTGATTAGCACCAATTTCTTGACCCTGCTATAAGACTTCTACGGCGTCTTCCAGCAGGCTCGGGGGCTGCAGGATACCTGGGACAAGTTTTTTCAAAAAGAACTCTGTTTCCTAGGCGGAAGGCCGCAGGTTCAACAAGAAGAACTCGAAGACGGAGGAGAAGAACTCAAAGACCTTCCAGTTCTTTGTGCCAAAAAGCAAGAAGCTCGGGGGCTACACCCTACGGGTGCACTTTTCAAGTGCACACCGTATGATGATCTCAAGACCATATCAAGGCTTCATCCGAGAAGAGTGGAACAACTCTCATGACTCAACCTTGAGATGCTCGGGGGCTTGTGGATACGGGATCACCAAAGTACTCTGTACTACCAAAGAACCTCACAAGGGAGAAACTCTAGTCCTACTAGGTTTCCCCACTTGTAATCCTAGTAGAACTCCCATGTAATCCTACTAGGAACCCTCACTTTGTAATCGACTAGGACTCCCGCCCCGAGGACTATATAATGGAGGGCAGGGCTCCCTAGATCGGCAGGCTTGATCACAATAGCTCAGACCTCCGGGTCTGAACTCCAGAGCGCAGGGCGCGATATACTCCACCACAACTGGACTAGGGTGCCATCCTGGCACGCCGAACCAGTATAAATCGTTGTCTCTCTGCGTTTACCATCGAGTTCCTACATTCGCCGACCACCCCTCAAGAACAAAACTCCGCCTCGGGTCACCCCGTGATGGAGCTGCCGGTCTTAGAACATCGACAAACGGCAGTGGTAGAAGAAGAAGAAGAAGAAGAAGAAGAAGAAGAAGAAGAAGAAGAAGAAGAAGCGTATGTAACCCAATCCGGCACCGCCCAAAGTCCCATTCAAGAAGCGGTCGATTTTCTTCAAGTACCTGCCATACTGGAAGATGCTCCATACACCTCATGCCATCAAATGTTCCCCCCAAGCGCCAAAGAAGAAGAAGCTATCAAAAGAATATGAGGAAGTTCTTGCTATGACCACCAAATTCTTAGATGATGCGGACAGGGCGGAGCTAGCGGAGAAAGAAAAGGACCTCCGATTGGCTAAGCAGAACCCAGGGGCCGTGAAGAACGGCAGTACTAGGTACGTATATGCATGATAATTAATCTCAACCAAACTTAGCCAGACATATTACGTATGCGTACGTAGCTAGATGATGCTAGCGTACATCTCCTTCTGTATAGGAATTATATACCCCATCGGCGGGGACAATGGTTCAGCCCTGCACGCCTGCACTTCTTTGAGCTTGGCAAGTTCATGGTGCCCAAGGTCCAAATTTAATCGAGGACGAGGAGTGGGACACTCGCGGGTTCCACCGATTATATGAGCATGCAACTCGGCGGGGGTGACGGAGTTTCATTTCAGGGTTCCTAAAGAGCTCTTTCACTTGGACTTCGATATTTCACTGCCAATAGGATTCGACGAAATGTGGCGGTTGCTACGGCGCCAGGACCTCGACCAATCCATTGTCACACTCTATGTTGCGTGAGTTTGTTTATGCATTACCCGCTCGTACACCACTAATTGTAGCACTCCGATCCTATAATGACGTGACCACATGTGCTTGCAGGATGCAAGCATTGGTAGCCCAAACGAAAAATGAGCCAATTGTGTATCTATGTCCAGCGTATATAGAGGTGGCGGAAATTTCTGGATACTGGATGGAGAGCCAGAGGAACCAAGAGCTCCATAAGTTGGGCAAGGCCGAACAATATAAACACTATGAACAATTGGCCAATGCAAAAGTTAGAGAGATGGCAGACTACATCTGTAAGTGCATGAAGAAGGTCAAATGGGAGGGGGTGTCTCATTGCGGCCCAACATATCAAGTAAGTCAAAAGAAATACTTTTTATTTTTTTAACACTTGGAATCTATTTCTAATCAAATAAAATGGTGTAGCCTGGCCGGTATATGTACAACAAAGACACATGGGCCCTTTGGATTACTTGGATAATCTTCCCTCAGGATGGATGTGCCCTTAGGCTGGACTCGTTGCGTGATACGCCAAAAGGCCTCTATAAACATTTTGAAGAGGCCTTGCAACTGTAAGTCACGACACTTGTATACTATTTCATACCACAAACTTCTATAACTCATGACACCGTGGATTTCATGCGGGGCTTACAAGGCTTACTTGAAAGACCCCGAGTCAATGGTTCGGAGGCCCGGCATACGCAAAGAAAAACATAAGGACCAAATGAAGATCAGGCGAGATTATGAGGTATATGTAGCATTACTCTCGTTTGCTCGTCCATATTGAATGGTCTCATAATATTCTAACCATTTTCCGGTACATATATCGTGCATGCAGTGCGGTAAGCAGCCTACAGGCACCAACCTGTGTGGTTTCTATACCTGTACGTACATTCAGCGCAGTGACATGTACCGTACTACCTGGCGCGAGCTGACGAAGAATACCACGCCAGAATATTGGACGAAAAACTTGGAGGACATTAAGTTCAAGAAATTGGTTGGCGCCATCTATAGGGGCGTCATTGAGGACGTTGTGCTACCTACCGGCCATTTCTTCGACCCTCAGAGCGACCTTGCCACAAACGAGAGCTTATGGGAACTACGGGACTGGAGAAATAAGCTAGACATGAAGGAGTATACGTGGGATGGCCCTTCTTTCGATTAGATGTCGACTGTAAATACTTTGTAACCTGAACTTGATTGATCAATCGATCGTTCTATCGAGTTTGTAAATTGTGACGGTTAATCTATTACAAAGTCTTCATGTCGAGTTTGCAAAATGATCATTCGATTAGATGTCGATTTGTAAATACTTTGTAACCTGAACTTGATTGATCAATCGATCGTTCGATCATTTTGCTCTGTCTCTTGGGTCGAACCACTGTTGACACCTGTTATAGCATAATATTATAAGTCAAATAACATGAAATAAGGGCTCAAGTCAAAGACCAACATAAGTCTAGGGGTCTAACTAATATATTTCCATGAGTTTTGGTATTACGTGACTTTCCAGGGGACTTAATGGATAAATGCGAGAGAAGAATGGAGAAAGTTCCGGAATACACAAGACATATAAAGACAAGACTTGACTGTGAAGTAACTCAACCCGAAAAGTGGACTAAAACATTCTAGAAGATACCGGAGGACACCAGAACAAACGGGAAGATGAGGTGGCACTCCACCCGGCGGCGCCCGATTGCCACATAGGCCGGCCGCCAGGTGGGTTCGGCCTGTCAGCCTCTCCTTTTTATATCGGTTTACTACCGACCTTGAGGTTGCATCTACACCGTTATTGAAGGTCGGTTTGATCCAAGGGTCCACATTCATCGCCAAGTCCTATATAAGAAGACCGGTGAATTTGACGGGGCTAAACCCTAATTCATATCATATTCAATATCAATTCATTCTCATCAAGTCCAACCAAGTCTAGACCTAAGCCCTAGTTCATACTAGAAGTAGTCAGCTATCTAGTTAGTTCTAGTTGAAGATCAAGTTCATCTTGAGTTCACGATAGTCAAGAAGTAGCAAGGATCATCGTTCTTGAGACTTTTCTCTTGTATTCGATCTGTAAGTATTATTATATTTAGAATACAATTGTTATGGCTTTGATCTATATAATTATTATATTCTTATTGATATGTGTTTATGCATGCTATGATTATATGTTTAGTTTAGTAAGATTGATTTATATTTTATGCATGGAATTGTATAGCATCCATATAGATGATTACTATGTGGGTGATAAGCAATGTGTAAACGTGGTGTTTATACAATGTTTATCCGCAATTGCACCCTACATTCCGGGCCGTGTGGTAGATCGCGGGAGTGAGGTCTTGTTGAGTCCTTTTGGAGTCCACCCTCCGAATGTTAGGACACGTTGAGCTTTAATTACGGTGATGATCAAGTTTCGTCCTTGGTTGTCATTGGTAATGCTTACCATGTGTAGATGTAATCCAACCTTGCCATGATAGCTAGATGTATTGCACTAATTATAGTATACATTGACATATATGATTAGGAGTATCTTAGGAATATTCATTCTATTCTTTCTATAACATGCTAATAGTTCGTATGATACTAGTGGCTTATGATGATCTTAGACTTGGGTATTTATCATTTATTCAATTATCTTTATTTTGTGACTTATCCTGTTGAGTAATGTTAGATACATATGGCTACTCTGCATTATACAACTGTAAGTGAATCTTATAAGTAAATCACTTCATAAATCATTAGATATCATTTTCTCTCTACTTTCCATAGACTTACCTTCCCTGTGGTAAAATATAAATACGATACCGGATTACTCCCGGTGAAGTGCTATGATGGTATTTCTATGCGTGCGCTTGCGGATATCATGTTCATTCTTTTATCAAGGCCTTTCAAGAATACCATACCCGCATTTCTTTGAGCGTTATTGCTAGGGTGACGGACTAGTGTATAGATAATGCCTAGAAATAAGTGGTATACCTTGAGTACATATCCTGGTGAGATTAACTCCACTATGGATAATGATGGTAAGTTTACATCCCACTACTAACACCGCCTAACTTCGCTTTATTGGATCATGAGGTTAATCCCATATCTAAGCTAACATGATTAGATAGATATTCCATATATATTTCTTTTCGCCTTCCTAATTTGGATCATGTAAGAAATATCAACAACCACCTCATCTAAATCATCCACTTATCATTTTTTTTTTTTTTTTTTAGTTTTTAAGTTCTTTCCTAAATATTTAATAGCAAATATGCACGTGCATTGCCACAGGGGAAAACAATTATCAATCATTAACGAGAGATAAGGGCAAGAAAAGCTATAACTTTTTCTTTATAAGCAAAAACATGTCCGTGGGGGAGAAAAACAATCATTTTTATGGAAGTCAAACTACATTTTTAGAGCAAGAGTTTGTCAAATTTTACTTGTCAAATCGTGTGATTTGCCAACTCGCAAAAGTATATATCAAATAAAAAGCAGCCCATCTCTAACAATTTGGCATAATTCACTCCCCAAAATCAAAATTTCATGTATTTAAATGCAATAATTGATAAATATAAAGAAAAACACTTTTTGCAAAGTGAACACAAAGCTTTTCGCAAATTAATCAAGCCTATATCTAAAAAAAATATTGTGTCTTGCATTTTTTTGTATCGGACCTAGTAAAGAGTTTCTATTAACATTTCGATCCTCCCGTGTCTTCCTCATGGGTACATCTAGGAGCGCACGGACGGGATCATGGCCAGGTGGTGAACTCGAAGACCTTGCCGAAGACCTTGCCGATGACCTTGAGCCCAGTGGGGACCCATGCGACCAGATGCTGCTATTAGATGATATGGATAGTTTCGGTATAGGATAGATGGATCCTATCTTGTAACACATGTTGTATCATTAGCTTGTAGTCTAAGTTAGATGCTTGTATGTCAATGTAGATTGTAATCTGATCATTCCTTGTACTGCAAGCCATGCTGGGGGCACTTCCTGGCCTATATAACACGCAACCGAGAGTCCCTAGGAGATAACTCTCGTTCCACCAATTTCTACATGCTATTCAGAGCCAAGTTCCTAACGGAATTACGCCATGGCGCTCCCATGATCCTCTGCAATGTTTACTACTTTATCTCCTCTCGCCTATCTTCCGATCACCGACAAGCTTACCCGCAAGAACTACATGACATGGGAGAGGTAGGTCCTCTCCGCATTACGGGCGCCCGGATGGCAGATTTCGTCGATCCGGCGGCCAAGGTGCCGGACCATTTCCTCCCCCAAAGGGCGACAAGAAGGATGAACCGCCGACACTAGCTAAACCACGATTGGGAGAAGTGGATGACGAAGGCTCGGCGAGGTTCTCGGCCACCGCTGAATGCAATCTCGCCAGAGATCGGTGCGCAAATCACCAACGTGCGCACGGCGGCGACAGCTTGGGCCGCCATTCGTTCACTGCACGCATCACAATCCAGCGACCGCCATCTCATCTACTTAGGACTTCATCTTGCCACCCAAGTCGACGCGACATCTGCTCTAGGAAAGAGGCCGCCAAAAGCTACGACTATGATGATGAAAAAAGCGCGGAGTCCGAGTCCACCGCCATGTTGGCGCGCAAGTCGGTGTTGAGCGCGATGTGGAAGCTACTTGCGGTCTTGTCCCCTTCCGCATCGCCGGCACACCAGGCGGCGGCGGCCACCCATAGGATGGTGATCGTGGCTCCCGCGCAGAGGTGCGTGCCAGAACGACTTTGCGGTGGGGAACTGGTGTTGAGCGCGCCGCCAACGGACTCGAGCACACCGAGGCCCAGCAGGAGAGATAACTTCCTCTCGCGCGGGGAGAAGAGGTGATGACTCTAGAAATAGCGAAGGCCACGCGAGCGTTGGAGAACTTTCTGTTGCGCGAAGATGCGCGGAGCAGCGGAGGTGAGGAAAAGAAACGGGAGTGCGAGAACAGAGCCGGATTTAGATTAGCTCGGGAAGGTGAAAAATCTCGGTAGGAAACCGAATGAGTTGGGTAGAAAGGGCAGAAAAAAAAAGGTGAAAAAAGATGGTACTGAAATTTCTCTTTTATTAGTAATTATAGATTCTCTAATGTTTATTTGACGAGATTTGGATAACGACCGACGCAAGCGGGCGGCCAAAGCACCCGCGAGCGGCTACCTCCTACCTGGGTTGGGTGGCCGGCCTCCCCTGGCCCACTTCGTGTATCATGACAGTTATTTATAGGGATGAAAACGGATCGGATCGGAACGGATAATGGCTCTCCCATATCTAATCCTCTTTTTCTAATCGGTTTTGGATCGGATCGGATATTATGCGGATTCGGATGCGAATCTGATTTTTAGGAAGTCGGAAATGGTATGGGTTTCGACCAGGTGTCGGAGGGGAAGCGAAGTTTTAGAAGTCGGATAATATATGCTCCACGAGAATTAATACAAGTTCTAAATTTGGACTTGGCAATATAAAAGAAGCATATAAAACAAGTAAATATTCTTAATTAAGCTACTTAAATTATAGGGAATCATAGGATTACCATTCTACATGTAGCATAAACATACTTAGGGTGTGTTTGGTTGGGCTGTGGCTTTTGCAAAAGCTGCTGTGGGCTATGGGCTGTTGAAAAGCAAATTTGTGAGAAAGCAAATTTGTGGCAAAAAAGCGAGAAAGGTCGTTTGGTTAGAGGTCTTTCATCAAACCGTAGGCTGCCTAAGAAATACCTGTAATGCCCATGAATGTTTGGGGCATGTTTATATGCAAATTTCTCTTAACAAACTAATTTGTCCATTAATTCATAAGAAAATGACTATTTAAGCAAGGTAAAAAAATAAGTGATAAAATAAAAACATAAATGGTTCATACATTAAATGTCATCTATTTTCCTCGGAAAAAATGTCATCTATTTTGTAGAGTTACCCCATGCACTCCTTATTGGCATTGCGTCGAGCACCTGCATGTCAGTCCACACAACAAATCCTCTTTTGTAGTTTTCGATTTCCATAATCCACACAAGAACAATTCTACAGCCAACACAAATTCGGTTTGTGCCAAAAGTCTGATTCGAGCAAGTAGACAAACATCACCGCATCCAATCCAAATTCATTTCAGAACTACATAGAAGTCTGGACAGTGCACAGCTATAACATCTAGAGAAGAAAAGTCCGTCAGCCAAGCTGCAGCAAAGCCATCCCACGGGAGTGCTTGCAGTCCTTCGACAACAACGACCTGTTCTGCGTCCTTGTCTACAAGTTCTTCTCCCGGCAGACAGACCGGCTTAAGGACACACCGGCCGCCGGGCAAGCCTCGTGAGCAGCCCAGGGCGGGGCCGCAGGGGGCTCGGGCAGGGACGCCGGTGATGGGGACGGGGCTCCGCCCGCCGGGCTCGAACGATGCCGCTCCCGCCGGATCTCGGGGACGAAGAAGCGACGCGCCGGGCTGCGGACAGGGCTGTGCTCGTCGAAGGTGGGGACGGGGCAGCGACGGAACACCACAGGAACAAGGCGTCAGATGGGCGGCGCCGAACCTCGCGATATGTTTTGCGGGACGGAATAGAACGAAAAGAAACGAACCGGTATCACGTATCGGTGGCAGGTGGGTAATTTTTTTACCCCAAAAGCGAGGGACGAAGGGTGCTTTTGGATTTGTACTAGAGTGAAAAGCTGTTTTTGGGTCAAAGCAGCTGTGCCTTTTGGACACTTTGGTTGGCTTTTGGCTTTTGACAAAAGCAAAAAGCTAAAAGCCCAACCAAAGGGACCCTTAAATTATTTTTCAAGTTTCGCTGCTTAAATAACCCGTCAATTTTGGATCTAATTCAGGATTTTCTTGGGAAGTTTCGGGAAGAAATTGGAATGGAATAATATCGATTCACGGTTATCCTACTATAAGCATCCGATAATCTACGTTTAATTATCGGATAATCCATATCCTCCGGATTTTGTCAATACCATATCCAACACCCCATCCTCATATAGTCGGATTCAGATTATCCGCATCCGCACGGATATTAAAAACACTTCTCCATATCCTTAAAATTCAGATTCGAGTGGATCGGCACGAAGGATTATCCGTACCACTTTCATCACTGGTCATTTAGCTAATTTAAAACTCGTATACGGAAAAAATAAGTATAAAATGTCGAAATTAAAAAGATAGCACTCACGTCAACGAAACGCAAACCGTGTAGCAAGCAAATTCATACGCCAGCGAGACAGCACCACGCGGCGTGCAACGTCCAAATCTAAAAGCAGCAGCGTATGCAAATCTGAAAGTCCAACAGCAGCAGGTAACCACTAACCAACCAACCTGCATTCATGTCTAGAAGCAGCAGATGGGGCACACGCCACCAGCCAGAGCCACCATTTTACCGAACGACATCAGCTGGTAGATCAGACATAAATCCATTTCACGCGAAAATTTTGAAAATGTTTAATTAAATTTTAAGAAATTCATATTCATTTTTTTTTACAAAAATCAACATTGTCTTTCTATAATTCCATGATGTAGAAACACTCTCCAATTCATCACGCTTCACAAAGTTGCTCCCTCCATCCTAAATTATAAGTTATTTCAAGAACCTTAGAGAGTTAAAATTTGACCAAATTTATACCATAACTTTTTAGGATGTCAACTAAGTATCATTGGATTCATCGTTAATTATATTTTCATAGTATAACTATTTAATGTCACAAAATCAGTGTAATTCTTTTATTCCTTTAAGATTTTTGAATGACTTACAATTTGTGATTAAGGGAGTATATTTCGGTGCTTGCAAATTAAACAAGGCAGAACTGCACGAGGCCTAGTGAAACTAAATAAGTTTAGAAACTATTTTTTTATCCTATACAGGCGCATCACGAGCACGACACTGTTTTTTTTTTATCAGTATATAGCAACTTTCCGATTGCGACTGCGCGGCATGTCATTGGGTTACGTTGATCCCCTTGCATGCTATGAGATCCTGATCAGTATCCGTGCACGTTGAAGCCGTGATTCGCCAAATCACCAGAGATATGCCCTGTTTGACTAGCCTTCTCCACCTGCTTCATAATCTGTTTGGAGCCGATTTCTGTCAAACGGCATAAAATAAATCGGGTTCACCGGTGAAACCACTAAAAACGTGTTCTCACGTAGCCTTGGGGTGAAAAGAAGCCAAATTCCCTGCTGATCCTTTCAAAAAAAAAAAAAGAAAGAAGCCAGATTCACCTCACCCTATATACATCGTTATGTGAGCATATGTCACAAACCAGATCGATCTAGCGTGACACGTGGCCCGACGCGCCCTTAGGGGCGGCGGCGGGGGGCGGCGGTGGTGGAGTTGGCAGCGAGGGAGGAGGCGGCTGGCGGCGGCGGCAGCGGCGCGGCGGCGTGGGGGAAGGCGGCGGCGGTGGGGAGGAAGGGGGGCGCCGCGAGGGAGAGGAGGAAGAGTTGGGATAAAATTTTCTTTATTGCTTGTTGCACTGAAAGATTCTGAGACCTCTTACTTTTATAGCCTGGTTAGTGGGACTTATATCGCAAGCAATCTCTCTAAAATGTTTCCTTATAGATTGGAATATCTTTTTACAAACATATCCTATTTATTTTCCTAATAAGGGTCTTTCTTATAGATGGAATATCCCCTTGCACACCAAAAAGTCTAAGATAATCCTAATGAATCTCCTTCTTTATTTCTGAATTAATTGGCGAAGAATCCGCGGAAGGGAGGCGGCGCGTGCCTGCCTTGGCGGCGCCCGCTGGCCCCCCCCGGGCCTCATGGGCCTGTCCTTCCGGGCCATATCTCCTGGGTCATTACAGCATATATTTAAGAAACTCTATAGGTGTGGAGTTGTTTTTTCCCAAACGATTTAACAAAACTGCTCTAGATCTACGGATATACTAGAGCCGAAGAAAAAAAAAATGGCTTCACTTAAAGCCGTGCCAAACCAGCATGCATGCACCCGCATGGAGGACCAGCTGAGAGCATTGATCAGGATGATCTGATACAGGTCGTCGGTGTACATCACGCCTGCGTCTGCGTGGTGGTGGGTGGCTTCTGCCGCAGCCGCGGCTGGGGCGCCCCCCAGGGTCGAGAGCTAGCGACCCTATTCTGCGTCGGTGTACATTAACGACTTTATTTTTAAAAATTCTAATCCTAGCTATACACGCGCATCACACGACGAGCAGGGCACTGGTTTTTCCTTATATATACCATACCAGAGAGAGAGAACAGAAGAGAAGAAGAGAAAATAGAGAAGGAGAGAAGAGATATGGTGAGTGTGGCGGTGGTGGGCGGCGGCATAACAGGACTGGCAGCAGCTTATGAGCTGGCCAGGAGCGGCGGCGCCAAGCGGGTGACTCTGTATGAGAAGGAGGATCATCTCGGCGGGCATGCCTGCAGGGACGTGGACGTTGTCAACGACGACGGCCATGTACTCCACCTCGACCTCAGCTTCTTGGCCTTCAACCGGGTAACAACAGTCAACAAACACACACGTATCGATCTGCATGCCATGCGGATCAGTATTAAGTAGTCTAGCTATATACAATGATTGCACTACGGACAGGTGACAAGCCCGAACATGACGAAATGGCTCCAAGGGCTCGGGGTGGAAACCGAGAGATCGGACATGTCCTTCTCAGTGAGCACGTTGAACGGAGCAGGAAGACTTGAGTGGGGCAGCCGCAACGGCATAACCGGCCTATTGGCGCAGAAGAGGAACTCGCTTAGCCCGAGCTTCTGGCGCATGATCCTTGAGATATCCAAGTTCAACAACCATGCTACTAGGTAATAATATAATGAACACCGGTACATGATTTTCACTCCCTGCTTTGCGGTAGCCAAATACAGCCAGTAGAAAAGCATTGATACTGAGTTTATAAGCCCATTTTGCCATGCATCTAGATATACTCATGAAAATATAGAAATTAAAAAAAAAATAAAACTATGTAATACGAAAAGGGAGTATACAAAGGGGAGAAATCAGTAAATATAAATAAATATAAAAAAATAGGGGTAAAATTTGCGTACGTGTGTTCATAGGGGTGAGTGTGCGTGCGTGTTGTGAGCGTCTGCGTTGCGTTAATCGTGTCATTCTCAAAAAGAATGAAATAAAAAAATAAGAATAAAAAACTTAGGAAACAAAAAAAGGAAAATTAAATTGAAGCAAAGAAATAAAACATGAAAAAGAAAGGAATAAGAAAAGAAAAGAATAAATAAAAAGAAAAATAAACAAAACTCGAAGTAAACAATTAAAAATAATTAGAGTGCAGAAAAATAACAAAATTAAAATAACAAAATCTATTGAAAGCATATAAAAGGAAAGGGGAAGAAAATACTTGACAAAAAAAAACAAAAAACTAAAGGAAGTAGAGAAGAAAGAAAACAAAAATGTTTCCTATCTACCATGCATACAACATATATGTACTGTGCACATAGCCATTCCCATGTGCTTTTAGTTCGTGTTTTCTTAATTCTATTGTCCCTCCGGGGCTGTGCAAGTATCTAATTTCAACACATCTTTTGTTTTATGTTTTCTTAATTTTGTTATCTCTCACGCTCTCCTCACTAAAATAAAAATCAATAATATCAACTGTCTATTTCCAAGTTACAACTTTATTTGTAATCTAGCTAAAACCAACACTTATTTAGTTAATTTATCTCAATCTCCCTCTCCAACCCACTTGACACACATGCGTGCATAGAATCTTTATGATGTTTTATTTTTTTTAAAAAAAGTGTTGTTTAAACTTTTTAAATGTGATATCTACCCAAAGGTATGATTAATGAACAATTTAAAGATTATTAATCCAAAAATACGTCGAACAAAATAAGATTCATGAAGTCTATGTTTTGACAAAGTTTTTTTTTTAAACTAGCTGCAACATTTTTTTTGAACCACTAAAATATCCAATGGAACAATTGCAACAACATATTATTTTCTACAAGTTTTTGTGTTCTTTCTATACAATAGAAATGTTATACCTATTATTAAAGGGACATCTCTATCGTCTATAACACTTTTCCTATCTTAATTCCTATGTAGGTTTATTTCCTTGTATAAGAAACCATTTTCTTGCCCACTCGAGTTTAATTTTAACAAAATCATTTATAGTGGCGGTTCTTTAGGAGATGTTTGTGATGGTCACGACTTTTACTGGCTTTTCACACTGGCGGTTGGTAAAAATACCAATGAAAATAGGTCTAGAATTGCTACTAGTACAAATCTTGTCTATACTAGTGGAAGTTACGCTCTATTTAGATCTTTACCCTCTCTTTGTCTATATACTATAGTAAGGCCCTGTGTGGTACGACTAGTTCACCGATTTCAGGTGTTGTTTGGAGCTGTTTTGTAGCCAAAACGGGTAAAACAAAGCGGCTTAACCTAGACGCTCCTTATATCGTGCTCTCACCAAGGTTTGAGGTGGGATAAATCTGAAAATAGTGGCATCCCCTGACTTTACCCGACTTGTTCACCGATTTTAGGTGTTGTTTGGAGCTGTTTTGTAGCCAAACGGGGTAAAACAAAAGCGGCTTAACCTAGGACGATCCTTATATCGTGCTCTCACCGAGGTTTGAGGTGGGATAAATCCAAAAATAGTGGCATCCCCCGACTTTACCTCGTCGCGGTAGGTCCCTGAATGAGGTTCTATGAGCATGTTTTAAGGAGATCTAAATGTGGAGCTCTTTTGACAAACGGTCTGACAAAACAGCTCCTACTCTGCAGATGATGATGTTTCGAGAGCCAAAATAAAAAAAATAACTTCACTGGTGAAGTGGAGCGATGCCAAAAAAAAAAAAAGACCTTAATCACTTAGGAGAAGTTTATTGTAAAATTCTAAATTTGTATAGTAATAACTGTAACTCATCGCGTAATAAGTTATTGTACAATCAGTTATAGAACAATACATGTGTATATACACACATATTCTCTATACCGCAACGTATGCACACATCTTCTCTATTAATTCTCTTATTTCTCACTCCAAATAAAATCAATAGCAACTCTTTCTATTTTGAACATGCAACTTTATTGCAATCCATCTACAATCAACACTTAGTGCAGGCCATGTTTTGCACGGGCTTTAGTAACGAAGCCTCTTGAATCTTGCGCTCACAGAGGTGCGAGCTAGGTAGGATGGAGCCAAATAGTGACTTCACCTAGCATCACCTTGTAGCCCTACATGGGCTTTTGTAAGAGCATATTTTAAAAAGATTCCACATGTGAATTTTTTTTGCTAAACAGTTTACGTATGTACCAAAACAGTTTTATATAGAGAGATGTTTATTATGGAGTTGAAGCCTAAAAAACAGAGCTTCGTCATTGGTGGATTGAAGTTGTGTGAAACAGAGTCTTGATTAATTAACTGAACTTCAACCTCCCTCTACCAACCCACTTGACGCACCTGCTTGTATGA
The DNA here is from genome assembly GCA_015847255.1 of Hyparrhenia diplandra. Lineage (NCBI taxonomy): Eukaryota > Viridiplantae > Streptophyta > Magnoliopsida > Poales > Poaceae > Hyparrhenia > Hyparrhenia diplandra. The sequence continues at coordinate 110,323 of JADLZK010012851.1, forward strand.
AATCGTTTTGTTGTTTAAGATTTTAAAATGTGATTCTCCCCAATCGTAGGTTCGATTGATGAACCAATGAGGAATATTGTTGCAAAAAAATGTGCCGAGCAAAATGAGTTCGATGAAGGCTATGTTTTAACTTTTTTTTTTTTGAAAAATAGATGCAACATATATTTCAAACCACTAAAATATCTAGAATATATAACTAACTCGTAACAATATATTACTTTGTATAGGCTTTTTTGTGTGTTTTTCTATACAAGAGAAATGCTATACCTATTGTTGAAGGTACATCTTATCTCTAGATATATTTTCTTATCCCTTCTGTTTAGTTTAAATATCACATCAGCAAAATACCTAATTAATGCCATGGAAACTAACCATTAGGACTCCCTCTTGCTTGTGCATTACGAATTGTGCCACACATCTAACATGTTGCATAATAATTGTGCTATCACTATCTTTAATTTGGAACTGAAGGTACCTAGAGGAGCACGAAAGAAACGCTGATCTTGATCGCAGTGAGACGTTGAGCCAGTTCATCAGTTCGCATGGATATTCCAAGCTCTTTCTGGAGGCTTACCTTGTACGTCTGGCTAGCAACTAATATATGTGCCTAATAATCTGTCTGCTCACATCTATCGTGTTTTGAATTGGTTTCATTTTGTAAAGGTATGGTGTATAATAATATGGTGAGAAAATTATACATATGTATTTGTTGCAGATTCCAATGTGTGCGTGCATTTGGTCATGTCCACCACAGGGAGTACTGGGTTTCCCGGCTTTCTTTACTCTCGCGTATTGTCGTGAAAATCACCTTCTTAAGGTGCCTACTGCATCATTAGATTTACAGACCATTTTCTACATTTTCTTGATTGATTACTAGGCATCACAAAAATTCTTTAAACTCATTCATTCACTTCTACTATTTAATTCTCTGGGACCGTGCGTACATTTAGCTGTTTGGTCACGCTCATTGGCACATGGTGAAGGGCCCTTCAAAGTACTACGTGAACAAGGTATTATTTTTCTTTGTTCACTGTACTACAGTTCCACTCCAATGCATATGATTTGAACAGATTGGAGTGCAGCGAAACCTACAATAATAAAATAGTTGGTACCATTCACATATACTAGCGGTGCGCAACATTGATATCTCAATGAATGCAACCTTTATTTATTTATTTATGTGTTGGCAGTTAAGAGAAGAGTTGGAGAGCATGGGTTGTCAAATTAAGACTAGCTGTGAAGTCAAATCTGTTTCAAGTTTGGAAGGAGGTATATTACATCGTCCATTGTTGTATTACTATTATGCGAAACAATGAATTCTCCATATTCTGTTATACTCCCTCCATATCACTATTAGATGACGTTTTAGAAAAGGTGAAACATTGGGAACATAAATTATAAATAACTTTTACGTCGTTGAGTTTGGTAATGTGAAAATCATATTAATAGATTTGTCTTGAAAATTACTTTCATAAAAGGTACATATATAAGTTTTTAATAATTCTTTTTATAGAAAAGAGGAGTCAAAGTTGTGCTTTAGTGACCGTATCGCTGTCCTAAAAGTCCTCTAATAGTGATACGGAGGGAATATATAGTTTTCTGTCACTACCACAGAAACAAATTAACTTTTAGACACATTATTTTTTTGATCTAGATGTGGTAGTGTTCTAACCGCTTCCATAAATGGTTGTAAAACAAATATCCATACACTAATCAATTTTCAATAGTGGTCGTAACATTAACAGCTACCAAATACCACCTTTTGCTGCCCCTAGAAATGCTTTGTATAGTCGTATTGTTACTTAAGGGCTACAAATATTTATTATTGGGATTCTTTTAGTATATATTAATTAAAAACACTGATTGATAGGTTGAATAAAGTTTATATTAGAACTTCATTCTACCACTTGTGGTAATTTAGCTATTTGGGAAAATCTAATTAAAACTTATATAGCCATATCCTGGGATGGAGGGAACATATGTTACCTATCAGAAACACATGTTGCAATTGGATCGATATATGGAGAATATATGTTCTCGATCTGAACTCTCAATCTCCATTGCATGCGCTACAATTTTTGACATATAGGTTTACTATATAGATACAACAAATCAATATTTTGTCTTTGTTTACTTGCTATCAGGTGCAAATTCTTTTGTCCTTACTTGCTAGCTAGCCATAATTTGTTGTTGTGTGCCTATTCTTTCTCCATCGCAAAAAATGTCATATTATAGGTTTGTTATAAGTGTCAAATCATTTTTAGTTTGGCCAAATTTATTAAAAAGTACCATATTTATGATATCAAATTACTACCATTATACTTCCTCCGTTCCAAATTGTAGTTCACTTTAGCTTTTCTAGATACATTGATTTTACTATGTATCTAGACATAGTGTATACCTAGGTGCATAGCAAAAGCAATGTATCTAGAAAATCTAAAGTGAACTACAATTTGGAACGGAGGGAGTATTAATTTTTTATGAAATATATTTTCATAGTGATAACTTAGAAATTTATGTCCTATTTGGTGTATCTCAACAATTTTATCTATAAATTTTACCTTTTGCTGTAAAAAAATCTCAACTATTTTATCTATAAATTTAATTAACTTAAAATATATTAAATTTTTAAGAAAACATCCTCGCTTTATTTAGTGAGACATATGTATATCTTTAATATTGTTCAGTAATGCAAGTTCATGTTACCAGTGTGGGATGATATATTACCGAATAGAGAATGCATATATTAGGACATAAACTTAGAGACACCTTATTAAGAGACACTATCCACACATACCATGGTTTGTTTTCTTGTATGTGATCCCAAATATTGTTTCTATATAGTTGTAAATTATGATATTGTTTTACTAAAGAAAACAGCATTACATATTTCTGGCAGTAGGTTACAAAGTCTTGGAGGCTGATGGTTCAAATGAAATCTATGACCAAATCATATTTGGTGTCCATGCACCTGCTGCTCTTAAAATACTTGGAGCTGAAGCAACACATGATGAATTGAGAATTCTAGGTGCATTTCAGTATACTAATAGGTATTGCAGCATGTTATGCTATTACATAAGAATATGATTTAATATTATATCCGTTGTTTTGTCCAACATACTTGTTGACCGGTATGTTTTCTTTTTGTATTTATCCTAGTGATGTATACCTCCACCAGGATGAAAGTTTGATGCCACAGAGCTCGTCGGCATGGAGTGCTAGAAACTTCTTGGGGACAACAACAGACAACGCAGTGTGTGTTACATATTGGCTAAACCTAGTTCAGGTAGCTATATGGATGGACTTTAATTTAGCAGCTATCAACATTCTTTACCAATATGTAAGACTTAAGTTTAATATGTGTATCAATGACAACTTTGGTGTGTGTCTTGCTTTCTTGCAAAGAACATTAAATCTGCCAGGCCTTTTCTTGTGACACTTAATCCACGTCATGTTCCCAATGACATATTACATAAATGGAACACAAGCCATCCAATTCCTTCGATTTCCGCTACAAAGGCTTCTCTTGAGCTCAATCACATCCAGGGCAGGAGAGGATTATTATGGTTCTGTGGATCATATCATGGTAATTTCACATGTTCAAAAGTACAACATGCATGCCCCTTGTACTGCATTTTGTTTTTTTCCTGTAATATATCTTTTGTACTTGACAACAGGCTTTGGGTTCCATGAAGATGCGGTGAAGGTGTTGCCCATTGTACAAACTTGTATTTTGGTTCAAACAAATAACCAAAAAGTGTTTTGTAAGTATTTATGTGAGTACTATGTGTTTATGGTATACCGAACAATCCATGCAGGCTGGGAAAGCTGCAGTTGAAGGTTTACTTGGAAAGAAATGTGACCTCATCCTCATGAACCCAAAACTGATGGTCCCATCATGGAGCGATGCAGTGGCACGTTTTGTGGTGACAAGATTTCTTGACCAATACATATCAGTTGGTATCTTGAGGTTTGTTCTTTGTATGAACACATATGTACTATACAATGTCTAGTAATGCATGATTTTCATGTTTTAGTTTCGTGATTAGGTTGGACGAGGAAGGAGGCAATACATTCAATTTGGTAAAGCATGCGAACAATGTCATGTAAAATGTGTCCTACAAGTTCATGATCCCCTGTTCTATTGGAAGGTTGTATTCTCTCTCTCTGTCTCTCTCTCTCCCCCCTTATCGTCTTGGTGGAAGTCTGTATCTTTCTTTATGCCCCACACTCTATCTACTTGTTTTATCGTCAGGCCTCTTGAGTGATACATATGTTACTCTTGGCTGCCTTACCATTATTTTGTTAGGTTGCAACAGAAGCAGATCTTGGTTTGGCAGATGCCTACGTCAATGGTTTTGTCTCTCTTGCTGATCATAGAGAAGGCATTCTGAATCTTTTTCTGGTAAATCTATTTCATTGCCAAATTTAACAGTACACACACATTTACATCTATAGATTGACATATATAATGATTTCACATTTATTGTATACTAATAATTAAACTAATGAACCATATATATGTCCTTACAGATTCTCATTGCGAATAGGATTTACGTCTGTGCAACGTTGCCAACAAAAGGTCTTGAAGCATCTATATTTCCCACAAAATGAAACTGAATGGTTTTCTTTAAGTACCACACTTGAATACTCCTTCCCTCCCTCCCAAAGTAAATTAACTTTTAGAGTTGTCCTAATAAGTTAAATTATTTTAAGTTTGACTAAATTTATAGAAAAAAAATCAATATACATCAAATTAGTATAACTAGACACATATGAAATATATTTTCATAATCTACTATCTAATGTGATATATGTTGTTATATTATTCATTATAAAGTTGGTCAACCTTAAGATAGATTGACTGACGGTGATTCTAACTAGGAGTTGGTTTTTTAATTTAGAATAGAGAGATCAATATTATATCCTATATAAACTCCTAGACACCTCTCTTGTTGCAGAAGCTATATAGGAAGGGGTTGGTGGACACCACATCTTTTAACTGCTGGGATCGCATCAGTAAGATATATATTGGCCCATGTCTCAAGGAAGAACACCATAACACAAGCTCGTCGAAATATCTCAGAACACTATGATCTAGTCAGTGCCCATATGTCTATCTGATTAATTCTCAATCTTTCCCATCCATCTAAAACAATTTACATATGTGTGCGCAGAGTAATGATTTCTTTGCCCTTTTTTTGGACCCAACAATGAATTATTCTTGTGGAGTCTTCAAGGTTTGTTGTCGGTCACTTGTGATTCGGCCTGTAGTGAAGTTGTGTTTGAAATACTCGCCAGTATATATTCTCAAGAAGCCTTGTAAAAAAAAGTTCGTATTCTCAAACTAGCTCAATTACTTGGGCATTTGTTGCAATGGCAGGTGGAGGATGAGAGATTAGAAGTAGCCCAACAACGTAAAGTTAGAGCTCTAATAAACAAGGTAAATTTATTATATGTTCAGATCATTATATGCTTCTGATCCAACTGCTGCTTGCTTATGCATCATGGACCTGATGATGATGAATACATAATATCTTTTGGTATATATCCATTTAATTGAAGGCTAATGTGGAGCGAGACCATCATGTTCTTGAGATTGGTAGTGGCTGGGGCACTTTAGCGATAGAGGTGGTGAGGCAAACACATTGTAAATACACAGGGATCACGTTATCAGAGGAGCAACTTAAGTATGCCCAGAGAAAAGTGAAAGAAGCTGGACTAGAGGTCATCGTCAGTGCTATATAATACGACTATTCTTATATATTAATAATATATATTGGAAAATTCAATTTGAAGGTATTTTTTCTTTTTTTCAGGACCGCATAACTTTCCTCCTATGTGACTACCGTCAAATACCAAAGTGTCACAAATATGATAGGATTATAAGTTGGTAAGTACGAGTAGTACTGGCACCAAACCAGTTTTGCTTGAAGGACCGATCAAAAGCACAATTGATAGATATGTTCTTGTCTTCATTCAATATTTTAGCGAGATGATGGAGCATGTTGGCCATGAGTACATGGAAGAATTTTTTAGCTGCTGCGAGTACCATTTGTCAGAATATGGCTTGTTTGTCCTCCAGGTGCACACCATTCCGCAAAACGACACCTATATACTATATCGGTTGCATTTTGTACATATATATTTATTTTCATTTTTTCAGATTGACTATATATACTTTACATCAACTAATTTTCATCTGGAAATTAATATAAACACAGGTTAACGCAATCCCAGATCAACAGTATGATGAACATAGGAGGAGCTCGGGCTTCATGAAGGAATATATCTTCCCAGGTGGTTGCCTTCCTTGTCTGGCCAGGATAACTACTGCCATGTGCAATGCATCAAGGCTCTGGTTTGTACACTCAATATGCATCAATGAGTTTAATCATCGTTATTTTAACCAAGCTTGCATTGACATATAATATTTCATCGAGTATTTGTATCTGATCCAGCATCGAACACGTTGAGAATATTGGGTGCCATTACAACAGAACTTTAATGTGCTGGAGGGACAACCTCATGGCAAACAAAGAGTGAGCACACATGCAGCTCATCCTCTCCGGTTCAAGCTACTTGTGTTTCAACAATTGTGGTTAACAATTGTATTCATATTTTTTTATGCAGCAAAGTTTTGGCACTGGGGTTTGATGAAAAGTTCATCCGTACATGGGAGTACTATTTCATGTATTGTGCAGCTGGTTTCAAGTCACGCACGCTTACATGCTACCAGGTATATACGCTCTTTGACTTCCTGTGCTATATCATTATTAGAGGGATGAAACACAAGTTGTTAACACCATTTTTCATAGTAACTGGGGTGCCTAACATAGTGCTTCCTCTATCTACCGGATGCAGATTGTATTTTCTCGCCGGCAACGTCAAGCTATACCCAATTATGTGACCATCATATAAGAGCATGCATGTTACATGTTTTCGAAGTTATCTAATGCTCGTATGCCACATTCAAGTATGAATATATATGATTATTGTAATATTTTTGGAACCATCAATCTAAGTGATATGTTATATCTATCATATAACAGTCTTTTATAAATCAAACATTACATAATATGATTACAATATATACTTTTATCTAATATGTTTTCTTTGTTTCCGTAGAATTGCCATATGTGCTCGACTAAATTTTTTCTCGAGTTTCATATGTGTTCGATTGGGTTTTCTTATCATCTATCTTACTTGCGAGATCCGAGAAAATCCCTCAAGTGCATCCCACTTATTGTAGTATCCATAGAGATCGGCCATATACAACTCCACAGTGACAAGGGAATGTCTCAGGTGTAGATAAGCAACTACACTCAACTACTAGTTTTAATTTTCAAACAAGTAGAAATTGTCAAACAACATTTGGTGTTCAGTATCAGCTTGTTCTTGACTTCCCTACACAAGGACAATATATATAAAGACAATTGCCAGTCAAATGACATTTAGTTTTCAGTAAAAAAATAACACAAGACATGCATGTGATATTTTTAATGATCATAACTAGTTAATATAGAAACAACATTGAACTGTCATTCAGTTTTTAGAAACTAGGCATGCATATAAATTTTGAACATGTTGCTAAACACGACAAAATGGCAAATTAAGGAATTTCATGCGTGATAATATAATTGTCCAAGCAACTTCCTTTTGTCGGTGGTATGTTTCATCATTTAAGGACAAGCATACATTTCACTATGTAATTTCACATATAATTAAGATTGGCAAAATGGCAAACCCAGTCCATTACGTCATTATAACTCAGATGCATGTCGTGTATTTGAGCTGCAGAAGCTCATTGTAGACATGTTGTTTTCGTATTTGAAGCACATTTTTTCAAAACCGTCAAGGGGGATTCCCCACCTCAATATATATTGATTAGAATCAACAACCTCATTTTGGGGAAAACGAGGCAAAACCCTGTCGCCCAGTTAATTTTGAAAAACCGTAGTAAAATCATAGAACAACCTCTGTCCCGGGCGAGAATGTGGCATATCCAAGAACAAGACAACAAACTCTCCAACATTGGAGTGAGAGGTGGTCAGCCACAAATACATCAAAAGAAAGAGAAAATACTTAGCACATTCTAGGGTAGATCTAGAATCGCAAGACGCCAGCCGAACAATGATTTGTGCCTCGCCGAGCAGCATACTCGCCAATATCACCAAAGCCATTGTGCCCACCACCACTCCGCGTAGCTACACCGCTCCACTGCAATTCTCCCTCTGAGGACTGACAAGAGGAATAGGGACTAAGAATGATGGTAGACACGCAAGCCTCGGATCAACGGACACAACGACCTCCTTTTGAACTGATAGTGACATCCTCTAGTATATCCGGGCCCACTTGCCACCCGACATTTAATATTCGCACCACCAGGGAGGGGAATAGCGTCGCGGTGGAAAATACCACCCAACATTTAATATTTTGGCACCACTAGGGAGAGTGCCAATAGATTGAGTAGAGGCGCCAATAGGGGACCCTCGTCGAAAACATCGACGACGACTGACGACCAGGGCCAAAATAACCCAAGAGGGGGGCAACAACAACATGGGGGAAGCAGACAAGAGAACACAGAATCGAGGCAGGAGCGGGACTGTACTCTTTTAGAATGGTGCCCTTAAGAGGGTGAGGACGTCAATGACGCCGCCGCCACCGGCTCTAGATAACGAGAGCAAGGCTTTCGCCGGGAGGAGAGAGCGACAGACTACGATCATTGAGTTGGGAGCATACAAAAACCAGCACCTCCAAGGAGGTGAAGCGGTGCGAGGGGGCATTGTCGTCAATCGCATCGACAAGGTCTTGCATGGCTTTCGGCTAGGCTCCCAGACTTGTGTACCATAGTTTGTCAATTTAGAGACCAGGAGACCATACCATACCGACACACCTCGAAGTCGACGAGTTGATGACGACGATGTGGCCAAACAAAGATTGGCCCCTCCCGAGGGGAAGGTGCCCACGAACACGCCGCCCGCCACCGAAGAAGCCTCGCGGCTAAACAACGTGAACATACCTCGGAAATTAGCCTTTGCACACGAACACAAAAATGAGTGTCTTTGCCCCACCGTCGGCACGCCCACGGCCGAACCACGCACCCCATGACACTACAGAACCACCTAGGTGGAGTCGTCATCGGCCAAAGGTCACTGCCACGCAGGTGAACACGGAGCAGGGCCCTGTCCGTGTCACCGCCCGAAGATCTAGTCGGGAGGCCCAGAACCCGGCGCCCGCCACCGATGATGCGCGCCGGGTCGAGCTCCCTAGGAGCGCAAACGAAAGTGAGCAAGGAAACCAACGGCCTGCGGCCGCATCCACGAAGGAGGAGTTGGATAGATACCTAGGGGCCCAATCTGCCCTACCGGCCGCCCGAGGTCGCTGTTGGTGTTTCTAAGTTTAAAGCAAAGAAAGTCCGCAAGTGCACGGAAATACCGTTGTAGCACTACACCGGTGGTAAGTAGGGTATCGTAAATTTCACGAGAGACGGTTTATGTAGAGGGCTTTCTTGCCAGAGTCTACCCTAGGCAAGGTTATGTTCTAAGAGTGGTGAGGTTTCTTTATGGGCTTATGTTTTCAGGCAGGGATTTCTAGAGCTGTTATCCTCTTACTTCAGGCACCGGCCCACGCCCAAACCGGGCAGTGCCCGGCAATTAGCACTACAACACACCCGAACGTGGGGGATTACAAGGGACGGACAAGGTCTGTCATGACCCTACCGCCTACCCCCTTGACCGTGGGGTGCGCCAAGAAAAGATAGGTGAACGTTAGCCCAAACACCACGTTTGCACTATCGGTCACAATCCTTGATGTTGGCCAAGGTTCCCCTGGTCAAAGAGTTCATTCACCAAGGACTAATGCTAAGCGATATATCTATCCCGCAAGTTGATAACCGCTAAAATAAATATGCTTGAAAAGTAATAAGCTGAAAGATAATCACAAGCATCTTACCCAAAATGTAAGTAGCTTGTAGAGGTACAAGCTGGCGGGTACCGACAAGTCCGGCACTCCGACCTCCTAGGAACCGCGGAACACCGGGGGTGGACCGACAACTCAGGAGTAGAAGGAACAAAGCTACATCGTCTAGTGGTCCTAGCCCCGCAACACCCACAAGCATACTTGAGCGTAGGTTGAAACCCTAGTATCAATATCTAGGTCCTAGTAACTCCTTAAGCGCCCACATATAATCCTCCTGCGGTAAATCTTGGTGGTCATCGTAGTCAGGATCCTCCTCTGAGCCAAAGTCCGAAATTAACAACGGGTGAGTACAAAGGTACTCGGAGCAAGTCCAAACCTAGGGGTTGGTGATTATTATGGGTTTGGGCCCTAGTAGTGACTCTAAAACTGCTGTCACTAGTTCCCGGTCAGATTATGTAGTCATCGCTTCACAAGTGACAAACGGTTAGTATCATTAGGGTTAAACTAATCATAGATGATCTGGCCTACCATTGCCCATACCAAGGACGTGGCTATTCGAATAGATTTGGATAACTCTACAGAGGTTGTACAATTTCCCCACACGATGGACCAACTCCTTCCGTGATCAGCGGACAGAAAAGGTCCAACGAGATCCCGTGCCCGCTTGGTAGCCAACCTAGGTTTTAGTATATCCTCTACCAAAGGTTTCTCGGGGGTTGGAAATGGGGAGATCACTTAGCACCCCATTAGGGAAGATCACCTAGCATCCCAATCCGAAGAAGATCACCTAGCATCCGCTCAATCAATAATTCACATATAATATAATCAATACATCAAAACATTTTACGTGGATGATCACCTAGCATCCACGCCAACCCGACCTCAGAAGATCACCTAGCATCCGAGTCAGCTCCCGATAGTCTTTTTGCCTACCACCGGCCACCTAGGCATTCGATATACCTTGACCTAACGGGGTGTGAGATCAAGTCGCCCCATCCCAACGTGCGGTTGTGCGTGATATCGCACTAGGTAGATGGTCTATGAACTGTCCTTAGGGAGGTGAGTATCTCTCCGAGGGACTCATTCCCGAGTATCTACTAATAAAGCGAAGAAATTTCTGGCATCCTGCCTTGCTCTAGCCTTCTAGAAGTCCAAGCCTTGGTCCAACATTCACGAGTCTTGATTGGACACGTTCTTTAAAAAGAGTTATTTCACCTGCGTACACGAGTCCTAATTGAACAACGAGTTTTCTTTACACTGCGTATAACTTATAGTACAACTTACACCGATATGGCCATCGACCTTCATAGTTTGGATGCGGTCTGGTCTTGATCGACTCCTCGTGTAGGCATATTATATCAGCGCATGGATAGTATCAAATTAAAATATGATATATTTATAAATAATGAATATTTTATAGGTTTTTCAATAGGGATGGAAAAATCAATCAAGATTGGAACATATTTCTCTCCCATGTTTTATGAATTAGTGACGTTTTGTCCAACCACAGTGTGGAGTCTAATTTAAAATAGATTGGTATATAAGAGTTACAACAATACATATTTCAAGAGTACAGAATTCGATTCCAAGATGTATTACTATAGATAACGCGACCATTATACAAAACTCAAAATCTCAAGTCGTCCATGTAGGGCGTGTTTGGTTGCTTTCACAGCCGAGCCAGGCCCTCTCGAAGCAGCCAAGCTGCATTTGGCCAGGCCAGATGCATACAGGGGGAGGTGTTTGGTTGCCTACACTTGTGGAACCAGGCTGAGCTAGGATAGTGTTTGGTTGCCTGCATGTGTTTCCAGATTCAAAAACCAAATACAGGGAAGAGTGTTTGGTTGCCTGCATTCACAAGTTCTACTCACCTCTAGCATGGAGTGGTAGCATTACCACCCACTAGTTGACATGCATTACTTATACTATTACATGGACTTCTAAAGGAACCATGCTACTAACAATGCCATAACCACAACTATTACAAGTATAAATGAAACCTTACACAAGGGGAAAGTTGCCCCGGTCCACCATCTTGGAGCAGGTGGATTCAGAGGTTGTAGCAGAGGTGGATTTTTTGAAGATGGCCATAAAAAAGCTTGCAAAGCTTCATTTCTTGTGTTGTATTTTTTGTAGCGTTTCCCTTTGAAACCATCAACTTGAGCATGTGTGTCGGCCAGTGTGAAGTAGACACCAGGCACCTTGCCAACATGAACAACATACCAAGCCATAGCTAAACAAAAAAAGGGCATGTGCTCAGTGTAATCAAATAGATCTTAGGCAATGAAAAATGTAAACATCATTGCACATGACACAACCATTTATTAAGTGTAGGAAAACAAAAATCCAAATGAAAACAACATCATAGGCAATGACATGTGCTCAGATACATGATAAACACTTCATAGGCAATGGACATGTGCACATTTAAATGAAAACAACATCATAGGCACTAGGCATGTGCTCAGATTATAGAATTAGCATCATAGGCTATGAAAATGTGCTCAGATTATAGAAACAACATCACATGCAACGAACAAGTTCTCAGAATGAAATAACAACATCATTGGCAATGGACACAAGGTCAGATTGCCATCAGTTTCAAATAACTCCACCAGCTAGGTTGATCTAGAGAGCAGGTGCAGGGCTATCTAAGACACTAACTATATGTTAGTGTTAGTAGGTAAGTAATGCAGATGAACTGCACAAAAAAATAGGTCAGCCTCCATGACACAACCACCAGTTGTTGTTAGTTAGGCTCAAAAGAAGCCTCCACTGCCCACCACATCCATCCACCAGAATTGCACAAAAGGATCAACCTGAATCTGCCAAGGCACCTCACAGATAGTAGTGCTTGGCCAAATGGCCCCTCAGCCACAACACCTTGTGAGCATCAGACCACTGGACAAAGGATGTGCCAAGTGCCTTCTTCAGTGAAGCCTGGAATGAACATGATGGACCCATACAACTGAGGGTGGCAGTCCTCAACCTTGGTAGACCTGATAGCATCTGCAACTTCTTTCACTGCCTAATTCATTCCACCCAGCACTACAACATCATCATCAGACAGCAAGGACCTCTTCCTCTTGTTACTAGCTCCAACCTCAGTCTTCATTACACCCTCAGTAGTGTCAATCTTGGCACTTTGAAGGAGCTGAGTTGCATCAGTCTTGAGAGAGCTCTCAGCCCCATCATAATGTGTGCCAAGTGGCTCATTGGATCCCATAGCCTACTTCCCTGTTGACTGCTGATTGGCAAAGATAAGCATCATCTGCTTATAGTTTTGGATTGGCTTGTTGAGGAATGGAGCATCATTGGGGTGGTCTTGAAAAAACATGTCAAGTTTGTGAGAAAAGAACAACAATAAGACATTGAAAAATGAACAACAATAAGGCAGATTGCAAACCTTGGTGTGACCAATGTAGTGCTCCTCTTCAAGAACAATCATACAGATGTCCTCATCCCATAGAGCTCCACTGAGGTCCCTAAGCTTGGACAACTTCACCCACCTCTGCCTCCACTTCCTCAGGTGGTTATAAACCTGATTACTAGTCACCTCCTAACCACAAAACTCTATCAAGGCCTTGGCAACCTTATTGAGGTGCACCTCTAAGCTTGACAGCTTCACCCACCTCTGCCTCCACTTCCTCAGGTGGTTATAAACCTGATTACTAGTCACCTCCTGACCAAAACTCTGTCAAGGCCTTGGCAACCTTATCGAGGTGTACCTGTTTGAACCACCAGTCCTCACACCAGTGCTAATCAGCTGGCACATCTGCCTAAGCATGAAGGCAGACATGGGATCAGTCCACCTCAGAGTGGTCCTATGCTGAGCAAGGGCCTGTGCTGCTGTTATGAAACCTTCACCCTCACCAGCACCAGCCCAGCATCACCAGCCCCAACAGCAGCATCACCACCCCCAACATTAACATCAACAGCAGGCACAAGTCCAGGAAACACAAGTTCATCAGCTGGCATCTCTTGGTCACCCATAGCCTAAGTCATCAATGCACATGCCCAATGCCACAAAGACAAGTATAGCATCGCACAACAGATTTCATCATTACACATGCCAATGCCTCAAAGACAAATGAGTGTAGGTTAACATAACAGAAATGTAATCATCATTGCACATGCCCATAGCCTCAAAGCACAAGTGTAGTATCACAGGAAAAAAAAAAGCATCATTGCCATTGCCCATAACCTCAGAACAAGTGTAGTATCACAGGAAAAAAAAGCATCATTGTCGTTGCCCATAGCCTCGAGAACAAGTGAAGTATCACGGGGAAAAAAGCATCATTGCCATTGTCTAATGCCTCGGAACAAGTGTAGTATCAAAGGAAAAAACATTGTTGCCATTAACCACAGCCTCAGAATGCAAACAAGTTCATGATAAAGAAAACATCATAGTCAATTCAACAGGACATATGTCTAGAATAAAATTAGCAACTAGATCCTAGACAAACCCCTATTGGCCCACATATGGTTAGCCCATTCATCCCTTTTCAATAACCAAGGCAAAGCATTGTCATCCATCACTACTACACAAGCGATTTTACACAACATTTTGCAAATCATTTTCCGTGGCGGTTATTTAGAAAATTGCCATAGTTAATGTATTAAGGGGATGTATTAATTAACCATGGCGGTTATTTTTTGTTAATTGTGGCAGTTTTAATAACCGTCATGGTAAATACATTAACCATGGCGGTCTTTATAAAAAACCGCCACCGTAAATGAGGCCCTGACTTCTGTCGGAGAGACCAATAACATCCCTAACTATATATACAGGGACTTAAGGTTTCACACACATCTCACCCCCCACCGACGCCTCCTCCTCTCGCACTCGCCCCCGCTCTCTCTCTCTCACACACACAACACACATCGGCGCCCACTCTCCCCCACTCCACCGGTGACCGGCGGCACACGACGGCGGCAGCGAGCACGGGATTCGTCCTCCCGGTGGCGCGGCCCCAACCTAGCAGATCTTGGGCGGAGCTGGCGGATCATGGGGCAGGGTGCGGATCTCGGAGGACATGGCGAACGGTGGCCCGGCTCCTCATCTCGCGCAGCAGCGGTGCTCAAGATCTTGGCGGCGCGCGGGCATGCGGATACGGCGTGACGGCGTGGGAGCTCGTCACGAATCCGTCTCCTCCGGCGGATCTCGGGGCCATGGCGGCGGGAGTGGGCGGGCGGATCTGGCGTGGGATCTCATGGCCGGGGCAGATCCAGCGTGGCGACGTGGGAGCTCATGGCCCGACGCTTGTGGCGGTGGCAAGCAAAACCCTAACAGCCTGGCGGCCTAGATCTAGGCCCGTTAGGGTTTCAGATTGATTTTTTTTATTTGTTTATTTTTTATTTATTTACCGTGGGGTGTTTTGGGGTCCCAAAAACCGCCATGATTAATCCTCTGATTTTTTGTGACCCTCCCTGCGTGGCAGTTTTAAAAACCGCCACCGAAAATCAATACAGTAGTGTGCATACGGTCAGGGTGGGGCTGGTTGTTAGTGGCATTTGGGACCCAAGAGAACTCTTTAGGAACAACCTCATCAACCCCAAAACTAAGGATCCAGTTATGCAATATGCAACATGCAGTAACTAGCTTGACTTGTGTCTTGAACCGATGGAAAGGTTTGTTGGTGTCAATGATGCGAAAAACAGGCCCTTCAGGGACCCCAAAAGCCCTTTCAACAGTCACTCTCAAACTGTTGTGCCTCAAATTGAACAGCTCCTTGGGGTTGGTTGGGTGGTTCCTGTTACCATATTCTTTTAGGTGGTACCTAACACCTCGATAAGGAGGAAGAAATCCAAGCCGACAAGCATATCCAGCATCTACTAACAAAAGCTTTCCTAAAACAAATGTAGAGTTCAGTTAGCTTCATCATTTAGTTTACTTAGATTCATTGTTATGTGCACAGATGATCTAATTACCTGGTGGAACCCTTAACCCATCCTCCCTCTACAATGCATCAGCTAGAATAGTGGCATCATGAGCAGATCCCTCCCAGCCAGCTAGGACATAGGTAAATTTCAAGTCAAAGCTAACATCAGCTAGGACATTTTGTGTAGGGCATTCTTTCTACCCCTAAATGCAGCCTGCATCTTCAGTGGAATTTTCGCAAACACATGTGTCCCATCCATGGCCCCAACACAATCCTACATAACATCCAACAATGCACAATAAGACATGAGCTAATGCAACAACATTGAAAGGTCCTAAATGGCTAGAGGGGGGGTGAATAGCCTAATAAAAATTCTACAAAATCACTAGAGCAACTTGTTAGTAAATAACAAAGCGTAAATACGTTTGCTCTAGCTCTACTTGTCGGCAAGCCTCCTATTGACAATTCTAGTTGCTATAGTCTCTAATTCACACACAAGGGCTAAGTCACTACTTTACCACTAGGTGAACAAGCTAATTACTCTGGCAACTAAGCAAGTCTACTCAAACTACACTAGCACAAGATATATGAAAGTAATGCAAGAGTGTAGAGGTAATATACCACAATGTCGAGGTTAGTCAATCCAATCACCAAGGATAAAACAATATGATAACCAATTCGAAGCCAATCACCGAGAGACAAATGGAGACACGAGATTTAACCCGAAGTTCACTTGAGCACCCTCAAGCTAATCTCCGTTGTGCCGACCTTCTCACGTGTGGGTCAAGGTGGAGCTCACTCCAAGCCAAATGCCTTTAGGCTTCTTGAACCCAAAGCAAATGAGAGGTACCCAAGACACGAGCAATAGATTACTCACACTTTGTCTTCCCGACGAGGAGTGTGTGACCCTCTCACAAATTACCGGAGGTGGCCAAGAACATTCACCTTCTCTTGCCAACGCCTCCACCAAACACCAAGCCGGCTAGGAGTGGTGCTCTCCAAGAGCAACAAGAAAACCACCGGCTCACAACGATCCCCAAGTGCCACTAGATGCAAAGATCAAAGCAAAGTGCACTTGAATCACCTCAACTCACTAGAATGATGCTCACAAGCAAGAGGAGTGAGGAGGAGAGGATGTGCTCAGCTCTAGAGGTGTTAGGAATGATTTCAAATGACCAAGAGACCTCCCATGGCCGGCCAAAGTTATATTTATAGCCAACCCCTCGAAATAGAGCCGTTACTTTCGAATCCGTCGAAAACTGTACAGCGCCGGACGCGCCAGGCGCTGTGCCAACCGGCACCGGGCACCACGCGACACAACATCGCCGGATGCGCTTAGGCGCTTCGCGCCGTACGTCAGCGGCGCCGCGTCGGGCGAGCCCTCCGTGACATGCTCTCGGATCTGCGTCCGCGCGCGCCGGACGACCAGCGCAGGCGAAGCGTCGGCGCCGTTCAAAGCCGAAGCTGTCAGAACCCTCGCCGTGTGTACCGGACGCTGGGACTCATCGAGCCGCCGCGTCAGGCGCCCCGCCAGCCCCTCAACACTACACCGGACGCGCCAGGCGCTCGCGTATGCCGCGTCCGGCGCAGGTCACTTTTGCGCTGAGGTTTCCGATTTGCGTCGCCTCGACTCCGACATGCTACTCAACAAGTATACCAACTTGAGCACGAGAGTTAGCATGTTTTCACCACCACGATGCATCCGACGCAATAGAAAATAGACGTTTCATTTTCTCGAAAGCGTCGAATCCCGCCGAGCTGAGTGGTACCCAAACCCATCTCAACCCTGCAACCATCACCGCCTTCGTAAATGTGCCAACATCTCCACGTGTACATCACCATGTGCTCGTGTGTTAGCATTTTCGCCAACAATTTTGAAGGTTGGGTTAGCTCTCTAGGTTAGCATGCATGCAAATGATTTTGAACCTAGAGGCACATGTGGACCGATATGTACGATAGTTTTCCCCTCTTTATAGTACGGCTTATCGATCCTATAATCACTCACACCCTCTATGGTGTCTTGAGTGTAAAATCAAAATGGCCCTATGGATATACCTTTGCCTTGAGCCCATTTTGATCCACAAACCACTCCAAGTTGCGCACTTGATCATCAATTGGATCACCTCGACCCATCCACCATGACCACCATGCACCAACCTTGGCTTGACCAATCTCCAACTAAAACAAACACTTAGCAAAGAGAGATTAGTCCTAAGGATGTCATCAATTAGCCAAAACCAATCTAGAGATCTTCAATCTCCCCCTTTTTGGTAATTGGTGACAACCCGCATAAAGATTTTATGATTAAGGGTTTTTGAACCTATCATGGTTGTCCAAGCAGTTTGCTTACAATCATAGGATTGGACAAACATAATAAATTCAGTTTTGGTAGCATGAGGTCCCCCTACATGTATGCCTAGAGTTTGGTATAGGCTTTGCATACATGTATGAATATTGAAATTAGGGAGTGAGCCATGTTACTAAAATGATGCTTAAGGTGAAAGAATGGACCTTTGAAGCGTGATACCAATCGAGTTGCGCCTTTCTCACCATACATGAATCATGGATAACTAGATATTTCATCAAAAAACTCAAAGTACCTCGTGAGATCATATTATAAGCATAGGTACTTGAATTTAGAGCGGAAAACAAAATATCTAGATACCACCTAAGCATGCTAGTTGATCAATCATCAATCAATGTACTACTAGCATACACCACACAAGCAAGTATATATGGAATTTAAATACATGTGCAAGAGCAAGTCATATGTTAGTGCACAACCAAATGCAACAAATGGCTTATGAGCTTGCTCCCCCTACTTGTGTGCTTCCAAAAAAAATGATCCCCTTCTAATCTTTATGCACTAATCTCTTCCCCTTTGTCAACAATTGACATAAAAGGATTGATCGGGTTCTTTTGATATTGGAAAGATTAGTTTTCAAATTTGGCCAAATTTGGATAGCTTGCCACACATGTAATTCGGTTTGAACCAAAGACAAGCTTCTTCACACATCAAGAGAGGGTTATCATGTCTATGTTCAATTACACATTTGACAATATATCCAAATTCAACACTTGAGGTTGCAAGCCCACAAGCATGTCATATGTCATCACTAGATCAATCAAGCATGTAAAACAATAGTGATGGCATACACACATTGAAATTCATTGCTTTTCCATGAGTGCAACCTAAAGAACAAGTTGTATGTCTATATGTTCTAACAAGTCCTTAGATATCATGATGACATGTCAAACAATTTCACCTTTCCTTTGGCTCGGTGGAGAGGCATGTCACATATGTGGGGTACATTCAACTCATATTGGAGAAGTCAAGAATGTTCAATTCATTTCTAAGCTTGCAAAATCTCTTCTCATCAAGTGGCTTGGTAAATATATCGGCAAGTTGATCTTCGGTACCAATTGGATGGATTGCAATATCTCCTTGTTGTTGATGCTCTCTAATGAAATGGTGCCTTATATCAATGTGCTTGGTTCTTGTATGTTGCACCGGATTTTGAGTCATCTTTGCAAGCACTCTCATTATCACAATACAAAGGGTACTTTGTTGAAGTCAAAACCATAATCCTTCAATGTGGACCTCATCCAAAGTAGTTGACAACAACAACTCCCCCGCACTCACATATTCGGCTTCGGCGGTAGAGAGTGTCACACTTGTTTGCTTCTTTGAGGACCATGACACAAGAGCTCTTCCAAGGAATTGACAAGTCCCACTAGTGCTTCTTCTATTGATCTTGCAACCACCATAGTCGGAGTCCGAATATCCAACAAGCTCAAAGCTAGACCCCTTAGGATACCATAAGCCAACATCTTGTGTATGCTTCAAGTACCTCAATATTTTTGCGGCCTTGTAATGACTCTCTCTTGGTGAGGATTGAAATCTTGCACACAAGCACACACTAAACATGACATCCGGTCTTGATGCGGTCACATAGAGTAGACTACCAATCAATGACCGAAAAGAGCTTTTGATCAACCATGTTGCCTTTGACATCTTGATCCAAGGTGCCACTTGTACCCATTGGAGTGGTAATGCCCTTTGCATCTTGCATGTCAAACTTCTTGAGCATGTCTCTTATGTATTTTCCTTGGCTAATGAATGTACCATTCTTCATTTGCTTGATTTGAAGTCCAAAGAAATAAGTGAGCTCTCTAAGCATAGACATTTCAAACTCTTTGGCCATCATTTTAGCAAACTCTTCACAAAATGCTTGATTTGTTGATCCAAATATGATATCATCCACATATATTTGCAAGATGAACAAATCCTTCCCAATCTTCTTGGTGAAGAGAGTAGTGTCGGCCTTTCCCATCTTGAAGCCTTTCTTGAGTAGGAAGTCTCTCAACCTCTCATACCATGCTCTAGGTGCTTGCTTCAATCCATACAATGCCTTCTTCAACTTGTACACATGATTTGGCTTGTGATAGTCTTCAAAACCGGGAGGTTGCTCAACATATACAAGCTCATTGATGAAGCCATTGAGAAATGCACTCTTCACATTCATTTGGTATAGCTTGATGTCATGGGCACATGCATAGGCTAATAAGATTCTAATTGCCTCTAATCTTGCCACGGAGCATATGTTTCACCAAAGTCAAGACCCTCAACTTGAGTGTAGCCTTGTGCAACTAGTCTTGCTTTGTTCCTAACCACAATGCCATCTTGATCTTTCTTAGTTTTGAACTCCCACTTGGTTCCAATGACATTATAGTTGGTTGGTCTTTCCACCAACTCCCATACTTCATTCCTCTCAAAGTTATTTAGCTCCTCTTGCATTGCCAATACCCATTCTTCATCTTTCATGGCATCATCAATCTTCTCCGGCTCTTCTTGTGACACAAATATAAAGTGCTCACAAAATGCCGCAAGTCTTCCTCTTGTTTGTACTCCACTTGCAATGTCACCAACAATTTGATCAATTGGGTGATCTCTAGCAACACTTGTGTTTTGGAGTATTTGTAGTTGATTGCTTGAACTTGGTTGATCACTTGATGTGCCTTGCACTTGAGAAGATGTACTAGCTTGTTGATCTTGCACTTGAGAACCACTAGCTTGACCCATTGGAGATGAGAGCACTTGATCTTTGTCCTCATCAACATCAATCACTTGAGTTGGCTTGATGTGTCCAATATCCATGTTCTTCATTGCATCTACCAATTGGGTTCCACTAACATCATTGTGATTTTCTTTCTTCATCTTGAGACCCATTGGTTTCATCAAACTCCACATCATGCACTTCCTCAAGTTGACCACTAGTGCTATTCCATACTCTATATGCATTGCTTGTAGTGGAATAACCAAGCAAGAAACCCTCATCACATTTCTTGTCAAACTTGCCCAATCTAGTGTCTTTCTTCAATATGTAGCATTTGCAACCAAAGACTCTAAAGTAAGCAATGCTTGGCTTTCTTCCATTCAAGAGCTCATAGGGTGTCATGCCCATCATTGGATGACAATACAATCGGTTGATGTAGTAGCATGTGGTGTTGATTGCTTTCGCCAAAAAAGGATTGACTCACATCATATTCACTAAGCATTGATCTTGCCATATCCATGAGAGTCCTATTCTTTCTCTCAACTAGGCCATTTGATTGTGGTGTGTATGTGGGTGAGAATTCATGCTTCATGCCATAGTCATTGCATAGCTCTTCAATTTTTGTGTTCTTGAATTCACTACCATTGTCACTTCTCACTTTTTTGATGGTAACATCATATTCATTGCACACTTGCTTGAGAAATGTCTTGAAAATAGAATATGTGTCACTCTTGTCATTGAGAAAGAATACCCATGTATATCTAGTGAAGTCATCCACAATCATAAATCCATACTTGTTGCCTCCAATGCTAGTGTATGTGGTTGGACCAAATAAATCCATGTGCATCAACTCAAATGGCTTGCAAGTGCTCATGAAATTCTTCTTAGGATGAGTGTTGCCCACTTGCTTGCCGGCTTGACATGCACCATATAGCTTGTCCTTTTTAAACTCAACTCCATTCAAGCCTCTTACTAGGTTGTGCTTCACAAGCTTGTTCAATTGCTTCATGCCAACATGACCAAGTCTCCTATGCCATAGCCAACTCATGCTTGATTTGGAGAGCAAGCATGTACTCAATTTTGCTTCATTTGTGCCAAAGTCAACTAGATAGAGGTTGTCATGTCTAAAGCCTTTGAATATCAACTTTGAGTCTTTCATGCTCACAACCTCAATGTCATCAACCCCAAATATGCACTTGAAACCAAGGTCACATAGTTGTGCTACCGAGAGCAAGTTGAAGTTCACCTTGTCAACATGTGCCACATTAGATATGCTCAAATCACTTGTGATCTCAATCTTGCCATGACCTTTGATCTTGCCTCTACCATTATCACCAAATTTGATACTACCACCACTTGAACTTGTATCAAAAGAGTTGAACATTCTAGCATCACCGGTCATGTGTTGAGTGCACCCACTATCAAGAATCCAATGCCTCCCACCGGACTTGAAATCCACCTACAAGATAAATCAATGAGATTTAGGTACCCATCCTTGCTTGGGTCCTTGGAGGTTAGTCACCAAAGCCTTTGGCACCCAAATGGACTTCTTCTTTGGTCCCACAATTGGTGTACCAATAAACTTTACCTTCACACCATTCTCCCTCTTGGTAAGCAAATAGCATGAATCAAAACAAATTGAATGCACTTTGTTTGCTTTCTTGTTGGTG
Source organism: Hyparrhenia diplandra (assembly GCA_015847255.1). Lineage (NCBI taxonomy): Eukaryota > Viridiplantae > Streptophyta > Magnoliopsida > Poales > Poaceae > Hyparrhenia > Hyparrhenia diplandra. Next base: position 132,853 of record JADLZK010012851.1, read on the forward strand.
TTCATTTTAGTGCATTTTTGCTCTAGATGCCCAACTTGCTTGCATCTTTGGCAATAAGAACCATTGCTCTTCTTCACAAAGCTAGGCTTTGGAGTCACAAAAGCCTTCTTGCCCTTCTTGGGGATATACCCTAGACCTTCCTTGTTAAGGGAAAATCTTTGGCTACCCAAGCACTTTAGCAACTTGGCATCCTCACCATATGCCTTACCCAAGGCGTGGGTGAGCTCATCCACCTCTCTCTTGAGAGTCTCATTCTCAACTAATAATGATGAATCTAAAACCTTTTTCATCACTACTAGTGGAGGTAGAGTGGGTTGGTGTGGATGTGGAGGGTATGTTTGGTTCTTCAACATCAACCACAAATGGTTCATCTATAATGTCACATGTTGAACCAACATTCCTCTTGAAGACCAAGACAACCTTGTCACTCTTAGCTACTAGCAAGGAATGAGCTTTTTCAAGCTTTTTGTATGAGCAAGTTGAAGCTCCTCATGGTCTTCCTTTAGACACTCATAGGATGCTTCTTGCTCCCTAAGGCTCTTTTTCAAGAGAGGCAACTCTCTTTTCCAAGGCCATACATTCCTTTGCCTTAGCTATGAGAACAATGTTAGCTTGCTCCATTGCCTCAAACATCTCATCTTTAGTGGGTTCATTTGATTCATCATATTCTTCCTCACTATCATATTTTTACTTCATTAGAGGATGGTTCATCATATACCTTAGTGGCCTTAGCCATGAAGCATGAACAGGAGGATGAGTCAAATAGAGAAGGCTTGTCTTGATCAACTAGAGCCATCATAGCCTTGCCCTCTTCTTCCTCTTCGGACTCATCACTATCCCATGTCACAACAAATGCACCATCTTTGCCTTGCTTGAAGGTGGCCTTATTCTTGCCCCTTCTACGGTCCTTGTTGTTCTTCTTGTCCTTCCTATGAGGACATTCCTCAAAGAGATAATCGGGACTATCACACTTCCAACATAGCCTATTGTCATCATTGCCCTTGGAAGTGTCCTTCTTCTTGTAGTGCCTAAATCTTCTCTTGTACTTGAGCATAGTGCCAAATTTTTTGACAACTAAGGCAAGTGCTTCATCAACCTCTTCTAGGCCGGATACATCACATTCTTCTTCTTGTGCCTTTGCCTTGCCCTTGTTTGAGGTAGAGGATGCCTTGAATGCAACGACCTTCTTCTCCTCAACCTTCTTGTCTTCCTTCTTCTCCTTGGCATCAACATCATGATCATAGTTGTCAAATGTCAACACCTCTCCAAGAAGATCATTTGGCTTCTTTGAATCAAGCCCATCTCTTTGTAGCATGAGGATCAACATCTTGAATCTTGAAGGTAGGCTAATCAAGAAGTTGTGACAAAAGTCTTGATCTTGTGTCTTGTAGCCAAGGTCTTGAGATCATTGACAATCACTTGTAGCCGGTGAAACATCTCAAGAATTGTTTCACCATCCTTCATCTTGAAGGTTTCAAACTCACTCTTGAGGCCATATAGCTTGGCACTCTTGACAACCTTGGTGCCCTCATATGTTTCACTCAATCTTGTCCACACTTCACTTGCACGGTCCAAGTCCTTGATGCCCTCAAATATCTTTGCATCGATGGCATTGTATATTGTGTTGAGAGCCATTCGATTGCAAGTGCGGTTTGCTCTATCCTCATCGGTGAGCTTGGTGGGATCAAGAATGACATAATCATTCTCCGTCACCTCCAATACTCTCTCATGTATCGATCCAAGGTACATGGTCATCTTTCTCTTCCAATGATCAAAAGAACTCTCACCATCAAAGTGAGGTGGCTTTCCTCCAACATGGTTGAACACTATAGTAGTCATATCTTGCACCGAAGGGTGTTACTCCTTGCTAAAACGGTGACCACGGCTCCGATACCACTTGAAAGGTCCTAAATGGCTAGAGGGGGTGAATAGCCTAATAAAAATTCTACAAAATCATTAGAGCAACTTGTTAGTAAATAACAAAGCGTAAATGCGTTTGCTCTAGCTCTACTTGTCGGCAAGCCTCCTATTAACAATTCTAGTTGCTATAGTCTCTAATTCACACACAAGGGCTAAGTCACTACTTTACCACTAGGTGAACAAGCTAATTACTCTGGCAACTAAGCAAGTCTACTCAAACTACACTAGCACAAGATATATGAAAGTAATGCAAGAGTGTAGAGGTGATATACTACAATGTTGAGGTTAGTCAATCCAATCACCAAGGATAAAACAATATGATAACCAATTCGAAGCCAATCACCGAGAGACAAATGGAGACACGAGATTTAACCCGAAGTTCACTTGAGCACCCTCAAGCTAATCTCCGTTGTGCCGACCTTCTCACGTGTGGGTCAAGGTGGAGCTCACTCCAAGCCAAATGTCTTTAGGCTTCTTGAACCCAAAGCAAATGAGAGGTACCCAAGACACGAGCAATAGATTACTCACACTTTGTCTTCCCGACGAGGAGTGTGTGACCCTCTCACAAATCACCGGAGGTGGCCAAGAACATTCACCTTCTCTTGCCAACGCCTCCACCAAACACCAAGCCGGCTAGGAGTGGTGCTCTCCAAGAGCAACAAGAAAACCACCGGCTCACAACGATCCCCAAGTGCCACTAGATGCAAAGATCAAAGCAAAGTGCACTTGAATCACCTCAACTCACTAGAATGATGCTCACAAGCAAGAGGAGTGAGGAGGAGAGGATGTGCTCAGCTCTAGAGGTGTTAGGAATGATTTCAAATGACCAAGAGACCTCCCATGGCCGGCCAAAGTTGTATTTTATAGCCAACCCCTCGAAATAGAGCCATTACTTTCGAATCCGTCGACCAACCCCTCGAAATAGAGCCGTTACTTTCGAATCCGTCGAAAACGTCAGCGGCCGGACAGCGCCCGAGCGCCGTGCCAGCCGGCACCGGGCGCCAGTAGCGACTGCAACGTCGCCGGACGCGCCAGCGCCGGCGTCGGCGACCCCTCCGTGACATGCTCTGGGATCGCGTCCGCGCGCGCCGGGCGCGCGCAGCAGCGTCGGCGCCGTTCAAAGCCGAGCTGTCGGGAACCCTCGCCGTGTGCACCGGACGCTGGGACTCATCGAGCCAGCGTCGGGCGTCGACCAGCCCCTCAACACTACACGGACGCGCCCAGGCGCCGCGTATGCCGCGTCGGCCGGAGGTCACTTTTTGCGCGGGGTTTCCGATTTGCGTCGCCTCGACTCCGACATGCTACTCAACAAGTATACCAACTTGAGCACGAGTTAGCATGTTTTCACCACCACGATGCATCCGACGCAATAGAAAATTGACGTTTCATTTTCTCGAAAGCGTCGAATCCCGCCGGGCGGGAGTGGTACCCAAACCCATCTCAACCCCGCAACCATCACCGCCGTAAATGTGCCAACATCTCCACGTGTACATCACCATGTGCTCGTGTGTTAGCATTTTCGCCAACAATTTTGAAGGTTGGGTTAGCTCTCTAGGTAAGAATGCATGCAAATGATTTTGAACCTAGAGGCACATGTGGACCGATATGTGCGATAGTTTTCCCTCTTTATAGTACGGCTTATCGATCCTATAATCACTCACACCCTCTATGGTGTCTTGAGTGTAAAATCAAAATGGCCCTATGGATATACCTTTGCCTTGAGCCCATTTTGATCCACAAACCACTCCAAGTTGCGCACTTGATCATCAATTGGATCACCTCGACCCATCCACCATGACCACCATGCACCAACCTTGGCTTGACCAATCTCCAACTAAAACAAACACTTAGCATAGAGAGATTAGTCCTAAGGATGTCATCAATTAGCCAAAACCAATTTAGAGATCTTCAAACATCCTAATTGCTCTATGATGGGTTCATTACCTTCCAATAAGGATACCATCTATGGCTGTTGGTAATCTTGTCTGGGGTCTTATTGCTTGGACCCCTAATCATGTCTTGTCTAAGTTCACCTACTGCATACAACACATCTTTGAAGTGGCGGTGGACTATCTCTATAGACCTTCTCCAGTTTTGCTTTACAACTCTAAACCTTTGGTTATGACCCACAATATGTAAAAACATTGCAACTTGCTCCTCAACACAAGAGTTTAAATTGTCTACAAGTAGTCTGTCCCTAAGCAGGTTGCACAAACTAAAAAAAGGTGCCCTCCTCATTCTAAGCATGTTGACACACTCTATGTCATTGTAGTTGTAAATTAAGCTGAGGTTCTTCTGACACTCCTTATCCCTAATGCACATTGGACCATAACAAATCTGAGGTCGTTCAGATTCAAGGATTCTAAGCCTAGCCATGAGCAGGGAGTACATAGCAGTGATCAGAGCACCAAAGACGAGCAATAAGCATGCGTCTCTTCTATTGCAAGTCCATCTAAAAGAAGTAACATTTTAAGGCCATTGTTACTACAAAGAATCAAAGAACAACAATGGGCAAAAGCTCGGTAGATATAAGCGTCATCACTGGCTTGGGCAAAACTAACCAAAATAACATCATCACAGGCATGGGCAATTTCGGCAAAAGTAATCATCATCACGGGCAAGGGCACCAAACCTAGGTAAAATATCCATAATCATCACAGGCAAGGGCAACAGCTAGGTAAATCATCATCTCGGAGTAATCCACATCCATCCAAGAACCGCACAAATCAACTGCCGCAGGCTACAGAATCAAGGAGGGAGGAGAGGGGGGAAGATGCACAAAATACCCACGTCAACTAGCAGGAGCACCAGCAAGAGCCCACAAGGAGGTGAGGGAGGTCAAGCCTGCAAGAAAAAAGAAAAAAACACAAGAACACACAAGTTAGGATTTGCACATCCAAAGAAAAACAAAATCAAACACAAGAACACAGATCCATACCTCAAAAATCAGATCAGGCGTGCCTTCATCCAAATCAAGTACAAATCAGACCTAGGGTTTGCAAATCGGTGGTAGAAAACTAGAAAGAAATGGGGGAGAACTCACTTGCTGGTTAGAGAGGGGTCAGATCCACAACACCTGCAAAAAAACAAGAGAAGGGAAGCGTTACCATGCCAATAATCGAACAAGAACACATGAACAAGAGAGGATGAAGGGGAAGAACACCCACGGGCGGCGCACACGGAGAGGGACTAGAAGAGAGGAAGGAGGTGGGAAAGGGTATATGTAGGGCGGTGAATGGCGGGAACGGGGGCGGTGACCCTAGAGTTTTCACGACATCTCCCCGCGCACAGAGCGAGCCAGGCGGAGCACGGGCGAGCGCGCGAGGTCACACGCAGAGCCTGGCTGAGGAGGAACGAAGAATTTGATCATTTTTCGTCAGCCAGGCCGGAGGGCCACTTTTGCATCGCGCGGGCCTGGTTGGAGGGGACGAATCACTCTAGGCGTTCGGGTTACCCGAACTGATCGGGTCGAGTAGTTTGGGTACTTGGAAATTCGGGTAATTGAAACTGTTACCCGATAACAGTACCCAAATTTCGAAAAGTACCCACAATTCGGGTTCGGGTTCGGGTATACCCGATCTACCTGAATTTATAGGAAACAACAAAGTACACAAAATTTCAGTAAGAATTTAAACAAATTTTCACCAATAATTTGTGCATAATTTCAACTACAATTTGTGAAGAATAATATATTATAGTCACTTGTGCAAACCAAGAGAATTATATTCAAATGAAGTGATAGTTTCAAGTGTTCAACCAACAACACATGATAAAAACAAAGTCGAGGACAAAATTTCGGGTAGTTCGGGTACCCGCGTGCATTACCCGAATTACCCAAACTAATTTCGGGTAATCAAAATCACTATCCGAACTTAGATCGGGTACCTCGGGTTCGGGTAATTCGGGTCCGAGTTCGGGTAGTTTGGGTACGGGTATCGGGTTTTTTTACCCAGGGTGAGGGACGAACAGGCAACCAAACACCTCCAGGTTGCATCCGCCGGTGCATGTATAGACTTATGTGGGATGCCAAACACGTCAGTAACTATTCAGCAAACGGTACGTCCAGTGCAACGCACAGCCATGTTTTACTACTACTACTAATCTATATACCTACTATTAAAGTCATTAAAACTTCTCGCCAATTTCTTTTCACCTCTGTTTTCTTTCACCGTCAGAACACGCTATAAACGGAGTCCACCCCGTGCCCGACATCCGGCCGCGGACTCCTCTTCCCTGCGTCCCTGTACCACGTGGCGGTGTGCGTGGAAACCGCCGGAGGATCCGAATCTGGCTCCACCAGTCAGTTCGTGCTGCGGGTGACACAATTCTGATCCACCAAGAGCGCAGGCGGAGGACAGCCCCCGGGCCCGTCGTGCTCCACTGCGACGAGGACCACTTCTTTGACGTCCTCGACCGCGTGTCCTCCTCGGCTGCAGCTGCAGCTGCAGGGAAGAGTAATGGCCGTGGATCAGAAGCTCCTCTGGTGATTGATTCAACCGTTCGTCGGCATCCGATGGCTCAACGTATCGAGCCATAGGACATGTCCAATCGGTGATTGGACATTGTTAACAGCAGATAGCTATAGCTGTATGGATTCAGTTAGAAATCCTATAAATTTTACACGAAACATGGTTCCTGATGCATGAATTCGATAAACTGTACATGGCATCTGCAGCTTTGCCGGAATAAGGAAAGAATTATTCCCTAAAATACTGCAACTTTTACCTAATGGCTTCATGCATGTGTTCATGACACCCGTCCTCAAATGCGAGAATTTATTCCATTTTTCTCCATTTTTATACCTTTCTGTCTTCCAAGGAACACTTAGTTGTAATCATAATATCTTTACCAACTTAACCATTACGAGCATATATATAAGCCCCATGTTTGACTCTAACTCGAACAAATGTATTTATGTAACTTCTATGATGACTACCGTGTGAAAAATCAAGAGAGGTCTTTCTCATAATGATTGGCGGAAAGATAAATTCTTTACACACAAAAAAAAAAGTAAAGAAGGCTGGTATGATGCATAAAAAACTACAAAGGTCAATATTGAGTCATAGGAATACATGTGTAGTATGATAAAAATAAAGTTATGACTTATGACATATTTATTTTATATCTAAATAATTACGCCTTTGCAATGAAATGAAAAATATACAAGGTGTATTTTAATTCGGTACAAGCTTAATAGGACATTGTTATTTATTCTTGGCATTAATCTATGTTATGCATGTCACGGTCATCACAAAATAAATTATAAAAGTTTAAAGCATAAGTAGATATGTGCCATTCACGTCATCGTTTTGCATAATTGTGTGGTAGGTTTTTCCTCCCGTTGCATCGTTTCTTTATGCCATATTGTTTTTGTAGCTACGAAAAAGACGGATCAAATATGTCGTTCGATCTCACACATGAGTTAGGAGGAGGGGTGCATGGGCTTGAGTCGGCGTTGCCCATATAGGGTATATCTTCAATAGGGATGAAAACGGATCGGATATGAACGGATATCGTTGGATTCGGATTCGAACACAAATGAGAACCGAATCAAGGTCATCATGATTTATCGAGACCAAATACATAGCAAATCAAGGTCAGGCCTCATCGCTCCCGGCTCACGGACGGCCTACTCACCATGAAGGCCGCGGCCGCCCGATCCAAAGCAAGATCCGCGTGAGCCCTAACATGTCATCGGAGGCATGGAGCACCACAAACCAAGCACAGGTGTGAAGAAAATCAACGAAAAATTAGGAGTCTCTAAAGAGGATGGGAACCACCTTAGCCACCACAACCCGCACCGCACGCCGTCGCCCAGGCTAGATGGTTGGTGGATGCTACTCCCCGAGTATCTCTATGGAGGGTGGCTAGTCAGCTCGGGTTTGTGTTGCGTGGGAAGGAGAAAAGGAAATGGGAAGGTTGATTCGAAATTCCCCAAATCATTAAAACACGCTAATTTTGTTCAAAGAGTAAGGCTCTAATTTTTATTACCAATCACCAAACTATAAATTATGTTTTAGAGGTGCAACATGGACTTTGGGAGGGATTATCTGGAAGCCGAGGGTCTCTTTAAGAAAAGGGCGGATGAAAGGGTATATTGCAATCTAGAGCGTCGATGTAAAAAACAGACGGCTTAGGATGATTGTAGGGGATGTGTCTTATGTCTTAGCAGGGAAGGCTTACTAAGTTAGAGTTGGGACACACAAAACATGTAAGTTAATGGGTGGTGATAGGATGAACCAATGTCATCATAACATAAATTAAAGCTTATAAATTTTACATAAATGATAAAACACATAAATATATATGTATCATTCTTGTCGTCATTTTTAATAAATGTTTGATAGTTTGTTTTCACCCGTTCTGCAACGCACGGGCATATTTACTATAATAATAATAATAATAATAATAATCATATTTCCCTCATTTGTAAATACGGAGTAGGTTGTTTTGTCGTATATTGTGTGTACGAGATGAAAGGAATCTAATGTGAAAACAGTTCCCCGAAAAAGTCAACGCGATGCTTGTCCAAATTCCCCGTTGGAAGCAATGGCCGGCCTCTCTTCCGTTGCAAATTCCCCGTTGCAAGTACCGATGTCCCGCAGAGTAACAGGAGTAGCACTAGCAGTAGCACTAGCAAGCAATGGCCGGCCTCTCTTCCGCTCTCCTCTTCGCCGCGCTCCTCGCGGCCGCCCACTACGTGCTCCGCTTGCTCCACTCCTTCCTGTGGGTCCCGCTCCGCCTGGAACGCCGCCTGCGGCGGCAGGGAATCCGGTGGCCACCACGGAGCCTGCTTTCCGGCAACGCAGCCGGCTACCGTGACCTGCTAGCCGCCGCCAGGTCTGCGCCGCTCCCGTCCTTCCGCCACGACGGCGTCGTCGCCCGCGCCACGCCGCAGTACGCGGTCTGGCCGGCGCGGTACGGGCGGCCGTTCGTGTACTGGTTCGGACCCCGCCCCCGGCTGGTGATCTCCGACCCGGAGCTCGTCAAGGCCGCGATGACCGACTCCACGGGGGCGTTCGATAAGTCGGCCGCCGGCGGCAACAACCCGCTCGCCAGGCAGCTCATTGGAGAGGGGCCCCTGGGCTCTCTGGGGAGACGTGGGCGCGCCACCGCCGCGTCATCTCGCCGGCGTTTAACATGGAGAGGGTGAAGGTGAGGAGGTGTTTCTTGAGACTTGGAGCATGGAAATTTTGTGAAAACTCTGATAAATCACACCTGGTAACATTTTTTTTTCAATCTCAACAACTAGGGGTCTATGTCTTGCTAAAATCTTGTGCTAATGTGAGCTTAAGTTATTACTTTGTGATTGTTTTGTAAGAGTATTCTTTTAACTCATTTATAGAACTACTCTACTTGGTTAAGACTTTCAATCAATCAGTCCTTTTAGTAAACGTGATGTTGATGCCCCTTTGATGTGACAAGTGTGGAATTTAGCTTTTACTTGCTGAATATACTTGTATAGAACAAAAACATTATGTGGAACTTAGCATGGCAAGTTAATGTTCATCAGTATTTCTTCTTTCTGATTTCCATGGTTATCTGACGGGTGCAGCTAATCAAGTATATCATTTATCACTAAACTCAATATTTGTCCCTTTTAGGCTTGGATACCAGAAATCGCAGCTACCGCCTCATCTGTTCTGGAGAAATGGGAGGTCAAAGGTGGAAGCCGCTGAGTTTGAGATCGATGTCCATAAAGAATTCCACACTTTGAGTGCAGATGTCATTTCCTGTGTGGCATTTGGAAGTAGCTACGAGGAGGGAAAACGAATTTTTCAATTGCAAGAGGAACAGATGATGCTTGCTCTTCTTGCAATGAGGACTGTTTACATTCCTGGCTTTTCAGGTGAGATTGTCTCTTTTCACTGCATTCTTAGGATCCACGCCGTTTAATGGCAGTGTATAGGTTCACTATTATATGACCTGATTCACCATAGGTTTGTACCAACAAAGAAGAACCAAAAAAGGCGGTGGTTAAACCAGGAAATCCAATGCTCCTTGCGCAAATTGATTGAAATCAATGGAAAGAAATGCGAGGATTCAAAAAATTTGCTTGGTTTAATGCTATCAGCCAGCAAAGCTGGAAGTGAATACAAAATGGAAATTGAAGAGATAATTCATGAGTGCAAGGCATTTTACTTTGCTGGGAAGGAAACAACAGCCAACTTGTTGACATGGGCAACACTTCTTCTTACATTGCATCAAGAGTGGCAAGTCAAGGCCCGTGATGAAGTTCTTAAAGTGTGCGGAAAGTATGAGCACCCTAATGCAGAGAACCTGAGTGATCTCAAAATTGTGAGTCTATCTATCCATTTGAATATTTCATACATATTTTAGTGCTTGTGAGATGATTTTATACTAATATTTTCTCTGTATTGCCATGAGATCAGGTCACTATGGTGCTAAAGGAAACCCTCAGGCTGTATCCTCCAGCTACATTCCTCAATAGGACTGCGGCTAGGGACATCAAGCTGGGTAAACTAGACATCCCAGCTGGCACACGGCTTGACTTCCCTATTATTGGTGTCCATCATGACCATGATGTCTGGGGCCCCGATGCAGACGAGTTTAATCCATCAAGGTTTGCAGATGGCAAGAGCTATCACCTAGGTGCTTACTTTCCCTTTGGGATTGGTCCAACAATCTGCGTTGGACAGAACCTTGCAATGGTTGAGGCCAAGGTGGCACTTGCAATGACCCTTCAGCGGTTTGCCTTCACTGTTTCGCCATCATACGCTCATGCACCGATGCAGATGTTAACCCTCCAACCCCAATTCGGTGCTCAAGTTCTTGTCCGGAAGATATGAGCTTTCTACGTGATAGCTAATAAGATCATAAGGCTTCTATATCTTTATGGGTAGTCTGAAGAAACCATGAGGCCTCTACTTTTTTCAATCCTGTTCATGAAAGACTTGTGTATAGTAATATATAGACTTGTTCTCTACAGTAATCTGCCAAAGGCTACAAACACTTAGCCAAAATGGCATGTGTTGTACAAAAAACACGTCTAAGAACCTGCATGAATCTACCAAAAATACGATTTGTAACTGCGAGCTTTTTTTTGGAAGAGTTATACAGAGTATGTGTTGGTCTGTTGTAAGGTTTCTGATTGTGCTTTTAGTCTGTAAATTGTAGAAATTGTGAACTATCAAATCAAACCAAATCCCAATGCCATTAATTTGATTGTGCTTTTAGTCTGTAAATTGTAGAAATTGTGAACTATCAAATCAAACCAAATCCCAATGCCATCAATTATTGCCTTCTTGGCCAAATTTCTTCAGAGAACATTGGCTACTTACAAGTTGCGTAATAGTAATATCCAATGAGATTTCTAGAACAAACCTAGTTTTCCTTTTGGGGAACCTGGCGTGCTTTAATTTCTGTCAATTTTTAGAGGAAGGCGAGGGAAGGAAGGGAAATATTTACAGATTCACATTCGAGCATAAAATCGAGTGAGAAGCGGTGGGAATTTTTTAGCTTAGCATGTTTTGCTCCCTTTGTCCTTCACAAAAACATCAGGCAAAGGGAGGCATTTCGAAGCCGACGCTGCTCGGGCCGCACGGCAGACGTACTGAGCACAATGAGCTGCAAACCGATCGAGAAGAATTCGATGGAAAAGAGACACCCACGCATTGCATCTGAACCTTGCGTACGTGTTGCTGGGCTCATGGGCTGCCATGGCGCCGTCCATTTCTCTCTCTTTTTTACAATTTGTCTGGTCTTACGCGTCAATGGAGCCCCAGCAGCCGCCGAAGCTCCCGCGTGGCGGCGTCGTCCACGCCTGCAGGCACCACCGTCGCGTCGTCGGCGACCGTCCTGGAGGAGAACCGTGGCAGCGGCAGCGCCCGCGGCGACGGCGACATGGCACCGAACGCCGGCCCCGCGTACGCGTCCGCCACCGCGACCTTAGTCCGTACGACCTGCGGCCTCGGCACCGTCGTCGTCACCGCCGCCGAGGGACTCCGCCTGCTGTCGCCGCCGCGCGCCACGGCCCTGGTGGCGCGCCGCAGCCGCCCTCCCAGCGGCGTGGCGCAGCGGCCGCGGCCGCGACCGCCTAGCGCGGGCGGCGAGGCAGTCGTGCGGGCGGAGCACCTCCATTCCCATGGCGCTGGTGTGGGAGGAGCTGAGGAGGGGGCGCTTCGGCGAGGGAAGCGTCGGAGGCTTCCACTCCACCCCCTCTCCCGGCGCCGGTCGTGCCTAACAACGGTTGCTTCTTTCTACGTGCTCGCCCCCGTGCGTTCCTCCGGTGCTTTAAAGGCCGTCCTGGCGCCGTCCTCTCCTCTCTTGCCGGCCGGGGGGTGGTGGTGGCGGGTGCCTTCGCTGCCGCGCACCGCGGAGTGCAACGGACGAAGGCGCGGGGACGACGCAGGGGCTGGCGCCGGGAAGCGCGCACGCGCACCACTTCTTTTTCTTCCTCGCGGCCGGTAAGCGGGCTGGGCCTTGCTCTTCGCCCATGTAGATTTGGTGGACCAGCCTGGAATCGTCCGATCCTGATCCTGGTAGCGAAGCGAGCCCAGGTGTCTTGGTTATTCCTTGACTTATTGTCATGTCATCGAATGATCCATCCGTCATGAAACAACAACAGCACTTGGACATGACTACGGAATGACCATGTCCGGACTAGTCCATGCTAGACAGACCATTCCATGCTGCATGAGTTGGATTTCAACTAATTAAGCTTTCGGCCGGCTGCATCGACCCGTTGGCGACCGAGCCGCGTCAAGCTGTGGAGCCTCCCGTTTGGGGGGGACCCGATGCTTGTTGAAACCGTGGCCTGGACCTCTACGCCGCTGCTTTTGCAGGACGCCGCGCTCCAACACCGCCCCCTTGGTGCCTCGACCGTGGGCGGATCTAGTGGCGGCGGAGTTTACGATGGAGCCCATTCGTGGAGGCCCCTTCGACACAGGAGGAACCTGCTCCCCCGGAGCCGCTCCGTGTGTATTAGCGGACGAGGTTGTCACCGCTGCCTCACTTGGCAACCACGCCCCGACAACGGGAGATCCAGGACTCTCGTTGGCACCATGGTCGACGAGGTGGCGCCACCGCGCCCTCCGGGGACCAGGTTGAGCCAGCACCCGTTGGTCGCCACAAGCGGAGATCGAGAGTAGAGTGTGCCGGCCGCTGGCTTCGCCCATCATCAAATCCGGGCCCAGCCGCGCGCCTCCCGACTCCGCCCAAAGAACCATGCCGTGCCGCAGTGGCCGCATTGGCCCGTCCCAGGGCAGCCAACGCGACCCTCCGTGCTCAGCGATGCTTCTTCGTAGGCGGGGAACATGTCGACCAATGAGAGGCACCACGCCATTAAAGAGAAGGTGAGGGAGACATTTAGACGTGGCATGTCCTACCAAGCGCCGCCCGTTTCGAGCTTCTTTTTGGACGGTGCTTTCGACCTATCCTCCATGGAGCTCAACGTGGAGGGCCTTGAGGGTGTTGGGCGCGTGATCCGTGCCATCTCCCGTCTACGTCCCCGTCGCACATCTTTAACTATGTAACACCATATGTTGTATCCCAAGAGCTCATAGGGTTTCTTTTCGGAACTACATGGTTACCGTGTAATTTGTTAGAACTTTTCCCTTCTTAATGAAATACGCAAGAACGGCGCGGCCGCGAAAAAAAAAAAAAAAAAGTTCAGATAGATAAACTAAACCGTACTAGAAATATTTTTTCCCAAAAAATGTCTCAAAATTCAGATAAGTTATTCAAAAATTGTGATGCTTTGTTTCAAATACTTCCCCTAAAATCATGCTCTATCTTATGGTGCCTAGCTTGAATTGTGTAAATTTCGATGGACTTATTTTGGTGCTTATTTGCTAGTATAAGCTCTCATTATCTACTTTTATTAGACTACTACGTACTAGAAACACTACTGGAGTCATGCAATTGCAGCCACTCGCACGCCAGAGCCCACGAGGCCAAAGCTACATAAGCTTTTGGGTGTTCCCCGAATTGCCTAGAGCCAGGAGCCTCGTCGTCACGAGCCACATGTCTTGAGACGCGAGGTGGTTTCATAAAATTAAACTTTCAAAAACATTATCCAAATATTAATTAGACTGCGTGCAAATACTAGTGGAGTCGGCCGATTATAGCCACTCGCGTGCTAGAAAACTTAGCGGAGTTGGAATGGAGAAACAATGAAAAGAACACCAAACTAAAAAACAACGAAAAGAAGACAAGTACTGGGCTAAAAGGCCAAGTCGGAATGGAGAAACAACGAAAAAGAAGAAAAAACACCAAACTAAAAACAATGGAAAGAGGACAAAATACCAAACTAAAAGCCAAGCTCCAAGCACAGTCGGAACGAGAGTCCAAGCGAAAACAAGAGGCTGGAAAACACGGACACATATCAGCCGAAAAAAAAAAAAGCAATAAAAGGTGGGCAACAAAAAAAAAAAAATAAAGGAAGAAATTTTGCCTATTTATTATTGAGATTTAATAATCAATAACAGTTGCCTAATATTTTGTTTTACTGTCACTCAACGCCTCAACGGTTGTATAATACATCACCTGAGATGACTCTCTTCAATTACATGACAGATTGTATCAAGCTCGACTTACACACCATACCCCCTCTTTCATTGAGGCATCACTATAGCTGCATGGGAGCTTTGGAAGCTCAGGAATGATAAAGTGTTCAACAGGCGCGACCTAGCCCCCAATCTTTGGCTTTGTAATTTTAAAAATCAATGTACTTTGCAATCTGTTAGGTTTAATGATGATCTTAGGACTTCCTTCTGTGTCTGGCTAGATGCTTTTTAGTTAAACTTTGTAAGTGTACTCTCCTCCCTTTTTATTAAATAAAATTTAAATACTGTGAGGATCTCCCCATAGTCTCTTGTGTAAAAACGGTTGTATATTACTTTGTATGTATCTGTTTCTTTGTTTATGACTGCGTTATGGATGTCGCCACAGTCGAGGGGGAAGCCCCGTCGCCACTATCAACCATGGGGAGGCGAGGGCGTCGCGGTTATATCCTGATGGTGTGAATGAGTGCGCCGCTAAATCTGGTGGGTTGTGGGCAGGTCGGCCGAAGGAGAGTCGTGGCTGCCGGCGATGGCGAGAAGCCACCGTCCGCCCGTAGCGTGGAAGAGGAGGCCGGAGGTCGGCGAGTGCATCTCGCCTCATGCTCCATGGATCCACCGTCGGAGGTCGTTGGAGCAGGTGGCTGCGTCGTTGGGGTGGGCGAGGGCCACCATGGCTGCCGTCAAGGGTGGGGGAAGGTGTCATGGGCTCGTGGCTGCTGTTGGGTGGGGGCAGGTCGCGGGTTCGTGGGCCACTGCCGGTCAGGAGGCGGGCAGGGGTGTCACTGGTGGAATGTGGGACGGAGTGCCGGAGGCGAGAACGAAGAAGCGGCCTCAGACATGCGGCTCGTGAGCAAGAAGTTGAAGATGACTGATGCATATGTAAAGTATCAGACAACTGTCGTGGAGACACATCCTTTATTATTAGGTAATATTAGGTATAGTACAGAATCACAACCAGAATTTTAGATTTCTCTCCTAGTGAGGTGGGCTTCTCCCGGCTTTCAAAATTTGGTATAAACTTCCCCTACTAAATCACTCCTATAGATATTTCCATATGCTATGAATAGTGGTAATGGTTTGTTAGTACTTACAAATACTAGAAGAATTTCACCATTTTATTAGTCTCACTACTGCTATTTTTTTAACCGTGGAGGATTTTTATTAACGACAACGGTTTTTGCAACCGCCACAAAGCTAATTCCATGATTAATCTAAAAAGAAAAAAAAAAATCCATCGCGGACCCCTAACATGCGGGATTTGGTGGTCTTGTCGCCGCTATGCGCCACGGCGCTTGTCGCGTCGTGCCGCCGGATCTGGGAGGGTCTCGCCGTGGCCGAGGTGAAGAGCCCGCCGATGAGCCCGCCGTCCAGATCCACCGCCGTGGAGGGCTCGTTTGTTGCGGATCCACCGCCGCGGGCATAGATTGAGGCCACCATGGCTGGATCTACCCGCCGCCACCTAATTGTTGCGGCGCCGCTACCACTAGTTCGGGCCGAAGAGAGGGAGGCGGATGCGGGATCAAAGGAAACCCTAGCCTTGCGCCACCATGGCCGGGAAGGGAAGGGAGGGGGAAAGCAGGTAAGGGAGGGAGTCAAGCTCGGGCGCGGGTTGGGTGGGTGGCGGCTCTAAGGAGAAGAGTGAGGGAGAGAAGATGAGTGGGTTTAGGGTTTCCACTACTCATATTCTATTTCCAAGGTCTGGGACGATTGGGCTTCCTAGTAAGCTCAAACATATTAACCATGACGACCTTTATAACTGGACCGCCACCGAAAAAAAGGACATTTTTTCGTGGGTTTTTTTTTTAATCCACCACGGTTAAACGAGACATTAACCGTGACGTTTTTCACGGTTAAGATTTGCCAAACGCCAAGCAAAACTAATCTAGTAGTAGCGTGTGTATTCAACTACTAGATTTTGAGAATATAATGGGTATGATGGCCAGGGGTGTTGGAGTAGTGACAGAATCGAAATATGGAAAACATGAGCAAGACATCACTGATACAAGATTACAATCATTGGCAAAATTGCTAAGCTACTAGTTTTTTAGAATTTTAATATGAAATCATTTTGTACTTATATATTTAAAAACTAGCGAAACGCTTCTGCTCGTATCAAAAGTTTTGTAAAAAAAAAACAAAATGCTGTATCCACGAATTCATGCACATGCGTCCAATGCTGATAGACGTACCGGTATCCATGCTGCGCAAACTGTAGCCACTCGCGCGGCACAGCCCAGTCGTCGGGAGCTGGATCAGGCTCTCCTCGGGGTCTCGCCGAATTGCCTGGAGCCAGGAGCTTCGTCGTCCGGAGCCACAGGCCGCGAGACGGGATAAGGTGATGAGCGGGCAGCTGCGATGGGGGCGCGTGTGAACCCCGTCGCTCGACATGGACGGTATAAGACTAAAGGCAACTAAAGGCATTCCTCGCTCACCTTTCCGCGACCCTCACTCGCCTCGCGCGTCCCCTGCGCTCAGCTCAGCTCCGCTCCCGCCACGCACACGGTTCGAGCTCCGTTGGAGCTCGGCAAGCCCACGCGGACAACAGCCAGCAGCGCTCCGGTCACACGTAAGCAGCTCTCGGACTCTCTCCTTCTCCATACCATATGATCGTGCTCGAGCTCACGCGCATGGACTGCCTTTCGTCTTCGATGGCACGACGCAGGAGGGGAGCGGAAGGATGGCGGCGTCGGTTTCCGGGGCCACCATCTGCCTTCAGAAGGTGAGCTCCAAAAGCAGGAGGGCCAGGGATGCGTCGTCCACCTTCGCCCGCCGATCGGTCGCGGCGCCGAGGCCCGCGCACGCCAAGGCGAGCGTGATCCGCTGCTCTGACTCCGGCAAGGGACGGGGCCAGCATTGCTCGCCGCTGCGGGCGGTCGTTGACGCCGCGCCCATAGCCACCAAGAAGGTATATATATCTTGCAGCTCTTTTGAAACTGAATTTCGCGAGAGCATTTGATTGGCCGGATACATGTTGCCATGGCATGCATGGCCGCATGGATAAGCAGCGCAAGGCTGAAAACGGACAGGGAAAACAGAGAAATAGGGACGAAAAGTCCAAAAATCAAATTAAAGTCACGTAGTTTAATATCCCCAAGTATGCATGCATGTATAAGTCACACAATAATATATACATAAAAATCCGTCTAATATTCACTTGCATATCATGTGTGTGTTAACGTATTAACAACAGGTTTGGTGATTAATAAGTATATATTATAACGTAGAGTAAGGACATATGTGATTGTTACACAGGTCACACATAGATCGAAAACGGGATAAATATGAATTCATCCCGTATTAGAGCAAGGCAAAAGCCGGCTGCAAGGTTTTCTTATAGCCTTTTCTCAGGCCACCTATATAATAGTTTGCTCTTCATATAGTTAGCTTATGTGTCACTTATCTCTCTCACATATTTTACTAGTTCTTATGTACAAACCAGGTTGTAGGCTTACAACCCGCTTCCTCTTTCTCTCCTCTTTTATCTCCTCCACCTCAGCATCTATCCGGGTTAGAAAGCCTATTATTATACTTACTCTTAAAACAAGATACCATACAAACGGACATAAACAGTCTTCCTGCCAAGGTCAAGGTGTCCTGAACAAGCAAGCGTGAAATGCTTATTTCCGAGCTCACAAGTACATGGGCAATCCCAACCTCTGGTGAGCAAGCTGGTGTCTCCACACGACTAACGCTGCCCACCAAGGTTCGATGTTTCCATTTTGCTTTGCTTGGTCAAGGTTTGGGACGAGGTCGTGCACGGGACAGTTCGATGTTTCCGTTGCGTTACACTCAAACATCTTTGGTCCTTGTGAGCACCTTTGGTTCAGTTTAAACCCAATTAGACAGCGAACCAAACAAACTGTTGTAGATTAGCCCAGCCAAGTTTAGAACTTTGGCACTAAAAAATTAGCACTATGTTTAGATGCTAATTAGAAAGCTAATTAAACGTGAGCTAATCTCTAAACTATTTGCATAAGCGATAAATAATTAGCGAGATGAATCTATTAATCCTATTTGGCCATGATTAGTCTATATGATGCTAAGCAAGCATCAACTAATTAAGGGCTAATTAGGGTTAATAGATTCATCTCGTCAATTAGTCACGGCTTATGTATTTTTTTTTAAATTAGTTCATGTTTAGTCCTTATAATTAGCATCCAAACATAGTGCTAACTTTTAGTAGCAGGGATCGACGTACTGGAATTAAATTGGAGGTCAGTCAGGTCCTTTTAACACTGTTCAATTACTATGAAAGTTAACAACTAATGTCAACAATGTCCACTGTTTAGAACTGTTTGTGCTAGTAGATTGAAGGAACTCCCAAACATATTGTTGGAGTTTTTGTTCAAAAACATTACATTTTTCATAAGAATAAGATCTTACTACTTTTACTCCAAACGTGGGACAGACTAAAAAAAAAAAAACGTTAAAAAAAAACTAGACTGGAAAATTTGGGCTTGGCCCACAATTGGTCTGTCACAAAAAAGGACCCATACGGTAGGCCCATTCAAGCTGTTGGCGGTGTTTGGGTCAGGAAAACAGGCATCAAACAAATTAGGCTAATCCCAAATCTAGCATGAGTGCACATTTTTTTATTTCTCATAGTGGGCCCAACCCAATCCTGGTTTCAATTAGAGGGCTCAATCATGACAAATATGAAGTGAGGTTTTTCTCAACTCAAGAGCATCTCCAATAGTTGTAAAGAGTAATTAGTAAGTTAATGAGTTTTCTAAGTGGCTAAAAGTTAGAAATATATTTGTTGGGTTCTCCAACCGCTTTCATAGTCTTGCTCCTTAAATTAAAGATAAGAGATAATTCTGCATCCGGAGTTTTGGACTATTTCCAAAACACCTAATCACTCTTATACTTGTCTTCTCTCTTATACATTTGTATTGGAAACTATGTCCTTAATCCTTTTCTTCCCTTGGTTCCACATCCAGATTGACTGATACACGCACATATATTTTTTGTGCGTGTATATATCAAAATATAGAATCATCTATTCCGAATATCTTGCTAGCTACAAATGGAGAGCAATGATGGTTCATGTTCAATCAACACTGTCGAACCATTCCATGCTTTGGAACTTTTTTTTAAGAGGGTACAATAGGTCACACACAATCCACACGCACATACCAGGATTTAAACCCTAGTACCATCGGACTGCCTTATCATCTGACAAGTGACCCTTTCGCTTTGGAACCTTTATACAAGACAATAGAGTGACGCCGTCTATTTTGTAGCGATACTAATTACCTTAGGTAAGATTTAAGAATGGGATAAACTGCTGGGCAGTACGTTTTCCCCTGTACTGTATAGAGTCCATGCCCATGGTTTTCGCCAAAACCAGACGAGCACAATTCCATCATGCCTCAACTCCAACTCTGGTCACGCAAGCATTTTTCCCTGGCTCAGTACATCCGCACATACACCAAGAATGTGAACGGAATCGAGTATGGAATCCACGGAATGGATACACTCGAGCGCCATCAGATCAGATGAACCTAGCAGTTTGATTACCACGGTAGGATCGCTCGACCATCCGGCAAGTGGCCTCGTTCTCTTGTGATGACGCAGCTAAAAAACAAGAATAGGAAGTACCATTTCCTTTCCCCGGCCTATCTATGCGGCTAAATCCAAGAAGAAATCACGGGGACTTTTGGTTCAGCAAGGTTCACTTCACTTGGCACAATCAAATGGACTAGGGACATGTTATACGGCGCATTTTTCTTTGCCCGTTCGTGCCAATGACACACAATGGCATCTTCACTTCCTCCACACAATTCTACCGCCGACAATAATCAGGGGCAAATTCTGACTCCAAATAGTAGCAGCCATTTAATTAAATTACTAGCAACATGGTGGCAGGCATGGTGGCAGGCATATGCCGATGAAAGGTACTCCTGTTCGTATATAAATTTTCTACGGTTGTCTTGTCTCAGTTATGTCCAGTGATTGTCTCCCAGGAGTTGCAAGTTTCAACTTCTTCACTGATGTGTTGGCGATGAGGTCATGTAGGGAGTTTTTGCATATAGGATAAGGCCATAGGAGCAAACTCAAAGAGCCTTTTTACAACTTTATATCCTTCCCAATTAATACACATTGAGATTTTAGTGAGAGAAAAAAATTTTCCTCCTACACCTTCTTTAGTTAGCCTCAAATATAAACATTCTCTATTGTGGATTTGTCACTAACCAAAAGATGAAGAGATACATAGGAGTGTGCACGAGAGTTGTGAAGAATCTGTTGAGTTTGTTTAAGAGAGACTCTTGGAGATGTTCATCCCATTTTTTTTCATGGGAAGATGGGAGGGGGCTAATTCTAGGATTAAGGATTATCACTAGATGCAAATATCTTGTTAGAAATTATTAGACAACTGTACGCGGCATTTAACTGAATTATTGCTCCGGGTGGTGGCAAATCCACAAACCCCTAAGACATAAGGATAATGTTTAAAATACGCCTTCGTCAACCGGGAGAATCGATCTCATTTTGAGTTGCCCCCGGCCCATTTGGTTACAACATGGAACACGTTTTGCATATAGTTTTTTCACTGGGTAAGATTATAACCTAGCGATCAACCTTCTGATTTTTTTCAACGGACAAACTCCGTTTTTCCGTTTTCATACGTAGCTAGTTGTTGCGGTCCACCTCATTCACTAATAGGAAAAAAAATATATAGTCCGAACGGCGTACTGTCAAAAAACCACCACAGTTGACACTGGGTCCACAGAATCGACGGCGTCAGTCACGTATTTTTCAACGGCAAACTCCGTTTTCCGTGGTCATGAATTCGGTCCACCTCATTCACTGTTTTTGTTTAGCCCTGCAAACGACAGCCAACACCACACTGACGCTCTCCATCTGAATCGACGCGACGTCAGTCACGTATTGTACAAGCCTGACGTGCCTGGCCATGAATTCGTTCCACTCCACCATGTTTTTGTTTAGCCCTGCAAACGACAGCCGTCCGTGTGCTCGCTCGATCTCCCTGTGGTTTCTGCAGTTTTACCCCCCCTTTTCCTGTGGTTTCCGGCCGGCACATGGACGCACGCACGCACGGTGCTCTGCTTCGTTCTCGGGCGAACGCCGTGACGGGAACGGGATACCAGGCGGACGCCCGCCCGCGGGTTTGTGGAAGGTGCCGTGCCGCTGGCTGCCAGGCCTGTCCTTGGATGGTTGTCGCGGCGTGCGTGAGCGTGTGACCACGCGTAGTCTAGTGACGTCGGCTCGTCTTCACACAGTCCAGAAAAACGATCGGATTATTGCACGAATGCTCCTGATGCGAATAGACGATAATTTAAATAAAAAAGGGAAAATCCTTGCCGAGATCAGGGTCGATCGTGTACTGTAGCTGAGCCGCTAGCTGCGATATCCGTCTAGCGCGGACGCAACCGCGACCCATCCTGACACGACGATCGAACAACGCTATCCGCTGCGCTTGCGCGGCCATCATGCAGGGCCATGGCTTGCCGGCGTGTGCTTGACAGGCGGGGGACTCGATCCGACTCCGATCCGGCCTTATCTTGGTAGCCAAATCAAAGTACCCGTATATTCAAGCAATGCTCGATAAAAGAACAATATGCACCCGTTCACACCTTGAGCTAGCTGGTGGCAATTCCATTCGTCGCTTGGCTTGGCTATTTGCAAGATTCCGCTTAGAGATGATGAACTTCTTAAGTGATGCACGTGACCTATCTAGAGGACTAGATCGAGCGCGAGAAATTCAGACTGAAAACATTCATGCGAGTAGTAGATCAGATCCAGTGAACTCCAGCAACAAGCAAGGGTTCGTCAGCTCGTCGTCCTTGTGAAACAGAAAGCGCGTACATACACATGTGTGCGTGCGTGTTGACACGACAGCGTGAGTCACAGAAGCGGCGCCTGGACGCTAGCGAAGCACCATGATCGATTCAGCTTTCAGTTTTTGTTTTCCTGGCTGGATGTATGATGCGTCACGCACGCACGCATGGACACGTGACACGGCCGGGGCTGGTGGTTCTTGCATTCAGGGGACTATGATGACGAGCGCGGGCGTTGGGTCGTAGTTGGCAGCCCATTTACTGCTCACTTCCAATTTTGAAGCATCATCAAATAGTAGTACTAGTAGTTTTTGGTGTGCCAAAGGTCCTGCGACGAAATACCTTAAAGCCATTATGACAAAAATGCTTCACAAACATTTTGTTGTACAAAAAAAAACACATAAAAGGGGGCACTGTAGCCGTAAAGGGAGTGGCTTTTTACAAACTTGGTGATGTGGCCGCGGGCGTCCGGATATGCACGCTCTAATTATCTGGGGGCATTCACTTGCTTGAGACCGTTTCCAACTCTGCACACAACAAAACACTCTAGTAGTATACGTGTAAAGCTCATCCGAACATGGATTTTTGCTCAACCGATTTTGTGCCCAAACGTCTCGTCCGATCCTCTATTGTTTTACGAGGGGCTCCTGGCCCACTGGGTTTGTCAAAAAAAAAAAAAAGTGTTACGTGCTTGCAAGTTTTTTTTGGCCTGCTGCTGTGCTGCGCACGCTCGATCGGGCCCCTGTCACATCACTCGCTCGGCTGCCGCCCTGCTCTGCTGCTATAAATAGAGGCCGGGGCCGCCTGCTTCATTCATCAGTCACACACAGCGGCTGTTCTTCTGTATTTGTCACTGATCAAGTGATCAGCACTGCTAGAATTTGGTGTGCTAATGGCGCCCTCTCAATGTGCCAATTCGCAGAGGGTGTTCTACTTCGGCAAGGGCAAGAGCGAGGGCGACAAGTCCATGAAGGAACTGGTGAGTGAGATCGAATCGAAGCTCGATCTGTTTTTGATTGATTGATTGATGATGGTTTTGCATACATACATACAAGTAGAGTACTGACGCATGGATGGATCATGATATCAGCTGGGCGGCAAGGGCGCGAACCTGGCGGAGATGTCGAGCATCGGGCTGTCGGTGCCGCCGGGGTTCACGGTGTCGACGGAGGCGTGCAAGCAGTACCAGGACGCCGGTCGGTCCCTCCCGGCGGGGCTCTGGGCCGAGATCCTCGACGGCCTGCAGTTCGTGGAGGAGTACATGGGCGCCAAGCTGGGCGACCCGCAGAAGCCTCCTGCTCTCCGTCCGCTCCGGCGCCGCCGTGTCCATGCCCGGCATGATGGACACCGTCCTCAACCTGGGGCTCAACGACGAGGTGGTCGCCGGACTCGCCGCCAAGAGCGGCGAGCGCTTCGCCTACGACTCGTACCGCCGCTTCCTCGACATGTTCGGCAACGTCGTGAGTATTCATTCCATTCCATTCCGACCCTCCGATATCGCTCGCTACCTGCCGTGTGCCGTGGCGTGGCTCACCGCCGGCCTGCATGGTTGCCACCATGGCTGGAGTTTTTGTCTGTTTCGTGTTTCCCAGGCCGTCGTATGTGCCGTTTCCTTGGGTTAAACGAACGTGCTGGGGCCTTGTGGCGTTGGAGACAGTGATTGGACTAAGTGTTGTTGTTTATTTATTTACTACTACTAGAGTATTGGTTTTTAAAAAAAAAAATACAGTATATACTAGAGTATTTTAGCAAACTTGAGCTTTGGTCTACATAATTTTTCTTCAGTTGTAGTCAGTTTTTTTTTTTAAAAGTATACTAACATGTACAAATTCCTGGACAATTTTATGAACAAATTTTTAAAAAAGGCAATTTAATTAATGTTGTGGATGCTGGTCTATTTTTTTTTAACAACTTCATAAAACTACACTATTTTAACAGCTCCATGACCTGAGCAACATGTTTTTCTGTCATACAAATTCAAATTGATGATGTAAAAAGAAGACTTTTTCAGGAAAAAAAAAAGTGAACATAGTTTGGTCAGATAAGAACCAAGCCTTGTAGGCACAAATGAACGTATATTCCTGCGCAGAATTAAAGTAGTGGTCGTTGTCACAGTGTTGAAGCTCACGCTACGCTACGAACTAAACAGACCAATATGGTTTCAGTGTATACAGCAAGGCATGTATTCTTGGTTTGTCAGACTTGAGGAAATAAAGAACGATGGCTCAAATTGCTCTTATCAGATTTTGTTTTTCCAATGTAGTAACTGCTGCTTAACATACTGTCTTGTTTATTTACCGGGCAGGTCCTGGACATTCCCTGCTCACTGTTCGAGCATAAGCTTGAGCACATGAAGGAAGTCAAGGGGCCAAGAGTGACACTGACCTCACTGCCGCTGACCTCAAAGAGCTTGTGGGTCAGTACAAGGAGGTCTACATCGAAGCTAAGGGAGAGCCATTCCCCTCAGGTACGTACCTGAACGCATCAGTCAACAAATCTCATGCATGATCGATCGACACTGAAGCTAGCTGTTCTCTTTGTGCATGCGTCTAGACCCCCAAGAAGCAGCTTGAGTTGGCCGTGCTGGCTGTGTTCAACTCGTGGGAGAGTCCCAGGGCAAAGAAGTACAGGAGCATTAACCAGATCACCGGCCTGGTCGGCACTGCCGTGAACGTGCAGTCCATGGTGTTTGGCAACATGGGCAACACTTCTGGTACTGGCGTGCTCTTCACTAGGAATCCGAACACTGGAGAGAAGAAGCTGTATGGCGAGTTCCTGGTCAATGCTCAGGGTGAGGATGTGGTTGCTGGAATAAGAACCCCAGAGGATCTTGATGCCATGAAGGACGTCATGCCACCGGCTTACGACGAGCTAGTTGAGAACTGCAACATACTGGAGAGCCACTACAAAGACATGCAGGTACGTACTACATTAGTTTTCACCTTTAAATAATCACTCAATCTGGTAACAAATTTTTACTTAGCTTTTGTGCCTTTGAGATCCTTTGGCTATGAACACAGCTAATAGGCTGACTTGGTTTTTGATGTGGGTGTGATGCAGGACATCGAATTTACCGTTCGGGAGAACAGGCTGTGGATGTTGCAGTGCAGATCAGGAAAACGTACAGGCGCTGGTGCCGTCAAGATTGCTGTGGACATGGTTAGCGAGGGTCTTGTTGACAAACGTCAAGCCATTAAGATGGTAGAACCAGGCCACCTGGACCAGCTTCTCCATCCTCAGTTCGAGAACCCAGCGGCATACAAGGACCAGGTTATTGCCACGGGCCTGCCAGCGTCTCCTGGTGCTGCTGTTGGCCAGATTGTGTTTACTGCTGAGGATGCTGAAGCATGGCACGCCCAAGGGAAAGCTGCTATTCTGGTAAGTAATCCTTATCATCCACTGTGTAAGAAAGATCTGTATTTGAAAAACTGCAGCTCCATGTACGTAGCATTTCTTTCTTCAGTGATTAACTTTTTCCTTTGGAAATATATATATGTATGTAGATAAGGGCGGAGACCAGCCCTGAGGATGTTGGTGGCATGCACGCAGCTGCTGGAATCCTTACAGAAAGAGGTGGAATGACTTCCCATGCTGCTGTGGTGGCTCGTGGGTGGGGAAAATGCTGTGTCTCGGGATGCTCAGCCATCCGTGTAAATGATGCTGAGAAGGTGAGTTCGATTCTTGTTTGCGCATATCCTTCGTTATGCACAAGACAAAACATGCCAAAAGATGCTTACTTTTGCTATGTTTTATATCTAGACTGTAACGATTGGAGAACATGTGCTGAGCGAAGGTGAGTGGATATCGCTCAATGGATCAACTGGTGAAGTGGTCCTTGGAAAGCAGCCACTTTCCCCACCAGCCCTCAGTGGTGATTTGGGAACCTTCATGTCCTGGGTGGATGAAGTTAGAAAGCTCAAGGTAAAATCTCAGAAATATTTACCAATATGTACTATTAGTCAGAACATACATTTTTTTTACTTTCAAGTTCAAACCAGCTAAGAAGGTTATTAGCCAACCACATCACACAGTTTTCATTACAAATAATTGTTTGTGCATATGTTCTAGGTTCTGGCTAATGCGGATACCCCTGAGGATGCACTGGCTGCAAGGAACAATGGGGCACAAGGAATTGGACTATGCCGGACAGAGCACATGGTATCTACTTAGTACTTTGTTATAGTTACATCCAACTATTTTTGCTAGGATATACCTGGACATTTTACTTTTTCTATTTAATTTCTTTGTTCTAGACAAGGAAAATAGTTTCATGGTTTTTTCCCCTTGTACTTTGGCAGTTCTTTGCTTCAGATGAGAGGATTAAGGCTGTAAGGCAGATGATTATGGCTCCCACAGTTGAACTGAGGCAGCAGGCACTAGATCGTCTTTTGCCTTATCAGAGGTCTGACTTTGAGGGCATTTTCCGTGCTATGGATGGTAAGTGAAAATCACAATGCATTCATTTACAAATCTCGTATTGAACTGGATGCACTAGTTTTACTGAACAAAACAGGAGTAAGCAACCTTCTCTCGGTTGAGCAAACACTGACTATATATTTTCTCAAACAAGCAGGAGAGCTGCATAGAAACAGATATCAGAATAAACTACTAAATTAGGCTTGAACATAAATGATAGCTACTGCAGAGTCCAGACTGTATTTTGAAGTGCAGGACTGGTTTGAACTTTCAATGTTTGCGTTTCAGGACTTTCGGTGACCATTCGGCTTCTGGACCCTCCCTCCACGAGTTCCTTCCAGAAGGGAATGTTGAGGAAATTGTGCGTGAACTATGTGCTGAAACGGGAGCCAATGAGGAGGAGGCCCTTGAACGAGTTGAAAAGCTTGCAGAAGTAAACCCCATGCTTGGCTTCCGTGGGTGCAGGTTGGTCTTCTGCTATTCTATTCACAGAAAATCAGTTTCTACCCGTTGACTGATCCATTTGGTTGTATTGTATGTTCTCTCTGTTCTTTATAGCTGCATTTCTATGGAGTATTTAGCAGGTTTTCTTGTTGGTGAAATATTGAGAAAGAATAAACTCATTGTACATTCATGTATACCTTGAATCCTTGACTAATGATGGAACTGCCAAAATTTTCAGGCTTGGTATCTCATACCCGGAGTTAACAGAAATGCAAGCCCGTGCCATCTTTGAAGCTGCTATTGCAATGTCCAACCAGGGTGTTGAAGTTTTCCCAGAGATCATGGTTCCTCTTGTTGGAACACCACAGGCACGCATCTTTATTTTCGATATTCTAAGTTTGTTACAGTGACCTGAGTTTCCTTCAGAAAACTGACATTTGATATTTCCAGGAATTGGGACATCAAGCGAATGTTATCCGTCAAATTGCTGACAAAGTTTTCGCCAGCACGGGCAAAACTATTAACTACAAAATTGGAACAATGATTGAAATTCCCAGGGCAGCTCTAGTGGCTGATCAGGTAGGAAAACAACTACTCCCCTTTATTCAGAAATTTTAAAAATATGACTATTTAGATTGACTTTGTACATTGTATTTAAAACGAATTGGTTGGTAATAAAACCCTCAGAATCACCCAAAGCTTGTGAACAAGTTTACCTGCACTTTCCTATTGTAATTTGAAATCTTACCATT
Source organism: Hyparrhenia diplandra (assembly GCA_015847255.1). Lineage (NCBI taxonomy): Eukaryota > Viridiplantae > Streptophyta > Magnoliopsida > Poales > Poaceae > Hyparrhenia > Hyparrhenia diplandra. Next base: position 160,711 of record JADLZK010012851.1, read on the forward strand.
GTTGTTTTGGTTTCACAACCTCGCAGATAGCAGAGCAGGCTGAATTCTTCTCTTTTGGAACGAACGACCTCACACAGATGACTTTTGGCTACAGCAGGGATGATGTGGGAAAGTTTATTCCCATTTACCTGGCTCAGGGTATCCTCCAACATGACCCCTTTGAGGTAACTGTTGAAACTCTGTCACCCTCTCATCTAAGGCCATACTTGTATTTCTATCATTTACAAATGTGAGCACATCTCATGTCGTCTTGGGATCTTGCATATCCACCTGACTTTTGGTGTACTTGTGTGCTCTGGTCAAAACTTATATGTAACTCGCTTTTTGAATGTCCATAAACTTATCAGGTTCTCGACCAGAGGGAGTGGGGAGAACTGGTTAAGTTTGCTACAGAGAGGGGTCGCCAAGCTAGGCCTAACTTGAAGGTTAGTTTTGGGACCTGTGGACATTGCTTCGTTTTCCATAGAAACCATGGTTTGATTGTTTGGTGCTGTCGGTAAACAGGTGGGCATTTGTGGAGAACATGGTGGAGAGCCTTCATCAGTTGCTTTTCTTCGCCAAGGCTGGGCTGGATTATGTTTCTTGCTCCCCTTTCAGGTTGGTCAACTGAAAACTCATGATCCAATCCAAGAAGTATATCTCTTTACACACCGGTTATGTTAACGGTAGCAGAATCTTAACTGTTTTTCTATATGAAATACCTTCTGCAGGGTTCCAATTGCTAGGCTAGCTGCAGCTCAGGTGCTTGTCTGAGGGTGCATCCTCATTGGCAACCGGATCGCCTGCTGTTGGTGCATCTGGTGATTAATAATATTATTACAGAGCCATGCTCGGTGAAGATTGTTACTAGCAGTGCTCATGAAAGCTACAATTCCACCTCTTTTTGCAGTTATGTAAAACTTTCGAACTGTTTATGCTAAAAAAAACTCTCTTCTTCTGAAGAACATGGATTATTATCAATTATATGGATGTGTCAAGGGTTTTTCTTTCTTTGTTTTGTTTTTTTTTTGGGTGTGTGTTTATGGTTTTCTTTGTGTGTGAGGTGTGCATGTCGTTGTTGAGGCCATTGCTGCACATACCACCTTTTGGCTATTGAGGCCTTCCTCACATTTAGCCTCGAAAAAGGCTGATATTTTTTAGAACTCTGGACTCTGCTGAATGCAATTGACTGGTTTGCTTCTGAGGCTCTTCGTGAAACGATCTATAACAGCGGAACCACCTGTTCCGAAGTGATCGTTCCTAAGACCTGACAATTAGAAAACAGCAACCAAGATACATATTATTCAAAATCTATTAATATCATTCAAACATAAAGGGTGTTGCATTCAGCAGTTCTAAGAAATACTCATCCAAACATAAAGGGTGTTGCATTCATCTAAGCTGTTAGCCATGCCCCTAAGAAATATCATCACAACAGTCACGAGCTGGCAAGAAACAGCTAATACTCAGAATCAGAATCAGGAAAACAAACCGGGGCGGGGTCGCCAACAGAGTGTTGACCCACTGGAGCAGGTAGGCACGCGTCTCCTGAAACCAGTCAATGGTGCGAGTACCTTCCAGTAGATGAACAGCGGCATCCTTTAGCCATAAGCCCACCTCTTTGGCTCGGACTGAGATCACATCCTCCTCCTCCCCAAGCGATTCGCCCATTTTGTCGAGGGCTTCCTTAAACTCCTTCCCCAGACGTAAGAGCGTAATTGCTGAGTTCTTCAGGTGTAGGAGGGATTCCACGACGCCCCCTTCCAGCTTGACCTCCTGAACCAGGAGCGGGGGTAGCAGATCATGCTCGACCTTGTGGAGCTCCAGCGCCATGGCTGCCACGACCCTGAGGAGATCCTCCTGGGGGTATACCCAGGACCTCTCCATCATCTCCTTCATCGAGCGGACGAGTACATACGACTCGCGCGCTATGCGCACGGACTCCAGAGACAACAATATACACATACGTGTGCCCATCGGGGGGGGGGGCGGGCCTGCAGGGCTTGGAGGCCGGCATGAGAGTCGATGGTTTCGATGATCATCCTTTTCTTTTGGCGGCGGCGGCGGCGAAGAAGAAGACGAGGGGCGGTGGTTGTTGCGGCGGCGAAGAAGACGAGGTGGTTATATAGCCGGCCGCTGTTTATATAGCCCTATGGATGGTGCGGCCCAACCCCTCCGAAGCCTTCCTTCTCTCGCACACGGTCTCTGCCGTCCCGACTCCCCCGTCCCTCCGCAATGTCCGCATCCTCTCCGGCTGCGCGCCGCAGGCGAGCCCTGGATCTCCAGCCGCCGGTGAGGCCCTATCCCTCCGTACTCCCCACCCCGGCTGTTGTCCCTTGTGCTGGTATAATTGGAGGATCATCTGAGGCTTTCCTTGCTTTTCACTCTGATGACAGTCTGACTGTTCCCCTACATAGCAGTAAACAATTCCTGCATTTTAGAGATTTCGAAGTTTTAACTGGTTTGTTCTATCACTTTGTTCTTCCTGTTCCTGCATGTTAAGTGGTGACATCAACTGGTTCTATTTGTTGCTATTATTAAGTTCTCACCAACCTATGTACCAGTTGTTGCTATGCTACTTAGCTTGTTGAGTGCGGGTCTATACTATGTCTCTTAGAGTGTATGCAAAGCTCATACTGGCACAGATCGTGTACGGAAATGCAGTATATTAACACATCCCTTTTAAAAATCCTACTTTGTCCCAATTTATTTTTAGGTTAAATCTGAATTATGTGCACTTGCTTGAACTGATTGTATCCTGTCTTTTTTTTCACAATGCTTATTTTTTTCTCTATTATGACAAGGGAACATTTTTATAAAAAATACAAATCTAATGACGTCAATTTTGTGTCGAAAAAAATTATGTATTAATTTTTTTGAGACCACGTTATTGCAGGTTTTCCATTAAGCAGAATAAAGTTTAAACAAATAAGACGCAACGGTAACCACAGAGTTACCAAAACGAATCCTATCCTCTACTGGGCAAACAAAAATTATGTATTAATATAGTCACAATTTTTGGTCAAAGGCTTTTGCGATAACGGAATGATATAAACCTTGTAATTTTAAATAGAGGATGTAGTAGCAATTGTTTTAATATTTTAGGGACCTCATATCATGCCACTTTGCTTTCTCCTATTTCTCTAACCAGTTCATTTGCTTTTTAAGTTTTTATTTGCTGAAATATTGTAATCAACCATGGTATTGTTTGTTATTTCTAGTTCAGGATCCAGATGTTAGTGGCAGAGGTGGATCATGCATCTCTAGGTTTTCTCGACATGCATGCAATGTATATACTATATACTGCTCTGTGAAACTTACGCAGTTTAATTTTTATATGCTTTTTGTGTTCTAACAAAATACAGCTCTTGCCTCTAAGAGAGGTTGCATACTGTACTTTGTTGAACAAATTTTAGAAGAAAATTACTGCATACATTTTTTTGTAGATTTTTCCCTGACTTGTGAATCATGCTGGTTCTATACCGTTGTTTTTTCATTTTTAGTTGAGTTTAGAAAATGTAGTATGCATACAGTCGCTTGTATTAAACTCTGGGAAATACTGGGGCTTTGTAGTTTAAATCCTGTTTCTATGAATACAATTCCTTGTATTAAGCTCTGGAAAATTTTGGGGCCTTTGTAGTTTCAGTTCTGTTTACATAATTTCTAGAAAATTCTGGAAAATCCTGTTTACATAATTTCATCAAGCGTCACAAAATAAATTGTGCAGATATGTAACTACACTGGAAAATTTTGGGGCCTTTGTATTAAACTCTGGAAAATTCTGGGGCCTTTGTAGTTTCAGTTCCTTGTATTCATACAGTCGCTTGTACTAAACTCTGGGCCTTTGTAGTTTTAAACCCTGTTTATATGCATACCGTTCCTTGTATTAAACTCTGATTTTCTAGAATGTTGCTGCCACTCGTGACATGGGCATTGGTAAGGATGGGGCCTTGCCATGGAAGCTTCTTGGTGACCTTAAGTTCTTCAAGGAGCTTACACTTGCTATATCTGACCCTGCCAAGAAGAATGGTTATAATGGGAAGGAAAACATGGGAGAGCATTCCTGTTAAGTCAAGGCCATTGCCTGGTCGTTTGAATATACTCGATCTGGCAGTTTTGATTTTGCAACAGTAGAAAATGTTGTTATCTATGGAAGCATGAAGTCTGCCTTAGAACTGCTAGCATCAACTCCATATTGCTTATGAACCGAGAAAGTTTTTTGTTATAGGGGTGGGCAGGTACTGAGGTAAGATATTACCTTTTGTAGTCCAGTTGGTTCTGGCTGCTCCCCTGAGACACCCTGGGGCCTGAGTTCGATCCCCAGGCCACACACATTTGCGGGCAGATAGGGGTGAATTTCAGGGGCTTAGGGGATAAAAAAAATCCCCTTGCTGGCCCTATGGGGCCGGGGTTCGGGGGTTTTTCTTGATCTGGTATTAAGATCATCCTCTTAATTAAATATTGTGGGACGTCGTCCCCCCAGATCGAGTTTTTTTTTTTTTTTTGTTGAAGAACGTATTGTACACTCTATTCCATGCAATTTTGTTCTAATGCTATATTCTCCATCTGCCAAATCTTTATGTAGGAAGCATTTTAATGGGCATGCATGTGAGGCCATCCATCTAACTGACACTCAGTCGAGCATTGAGTGTGACACTTTCATCCCACCTACTGACTTCTCAGTGTTCCAGCCATGGTATTCATCTTTCCCGGTGGTAGAGAGCAACATTAGGCATTCATTTGCCACCTTTTTTCGTGTTAGAAAACCACTGGCAGAAACTCATGACTCAAATGGAAAGGAATCAGCTGAAGTTGATACCAAGAATGACAAGTTTGAAACAGAGAATTTCTCTTTTCTCCCCCAAGATTCTTTATCAACATGAGGGTATTTTTGGCATGGTGTTGTCGAAGAACTCCTGTGGTTCATCAGCGGTTCAACAAATGCAAAGGTGCAAGGCTTAAAACATTTTATTTTAAATGAATTGGTTAATAATAAAACCCTCAGAATCACCCAAAGCTTGTGAACAAGTTTATCTGCACTCCTATGGCAACTTGAAATCTTACCATTGTTGTTTTGGTTTCACACCCTGGCAGATAGTAGAGCAGGCTGAACTCTTCTCTTTTGGAACGAATGACCTCACACAGATGACTTTTGGCTACAGCTGGGATGATGTGGGAAAGTTTATTCCCATTTACCTGGACGGTATCCTCCAACATGACCCCTTTGAGGTAACTATTGAAACTCACCCTCTCATCTAAGGCCATACTTGTATTTCTAGCATTTACAGATGTGAACATCTCATGTCTAGGCATCTTGCATATACACCTGACTGTAGGTGTACTTGTGTGCTCTGGTCAAAACTTATATGTAACTCGCATTTTGAATGTCTATAAACTTATCAGGTTCTCGACCAGAGGGGGGGAGAACTGATTAAGTTTGCTACAGAGAGGGGTCGCCAAGCTAGGGCCTAACTTGAAGGTTAGTTTTGGGATCTGTGGACATTGCTTCGTTTTCCATAGAAACCATGGTTTGATTGTTTGGTGCTGTCTGTAAACAGGTGGGCATTTGTGGAGAACATGGTGGATTATGTTTCGCTCCTCTTTCAGGTTGGTCAAGTGAAAAACTCATGATCCAATCCAAGAAGTATATCTCTTTACACACGGTTATCTTAACGGTAGCGGAATCTTAACTGTTTTTCTATATGAAATACCTTCTGCAGGGTTCCAATTGCTAGGCTAGCTGCAGCTCAGATGCTTGTCTGAGGGTGCATCCTCATTGGCAACCGGATCGCCTGCTGTTGGTGCATCTGGTGATTAATAATATTATTACAGAGCCATGCTCGGTGAAGATTGTTACTAGCAGTGCTCATAAAAGCTATAATTCTACCTCTTTTTGCAGTTATGTAAAACTTTTTGAACTGTTTATGATTAAAAATAAAAACTCTGTTCGATCTTCTGAAGAACATCGATTATTATCAATTATATATATGTGTCAAGGGTTTTTGTTCTTTTTTGTTGGGTGTGTTTATGGTTTTCTTGGTGTGTGAGGTGTGCATGTCGTTATTGAGGCCATTGGTGCACATACCACCTATTGGCTATTGAGGCCTCCTCAAATTAAGCCTCGAAAAAGCTGATATTTTTAGAACTCTGGACTCCGCTGAATGCAATTGACTGGTTTGCTTCTGAGGCTCTTCGTGTATTCATGCAAGAAGCAAAAGCAATGATCTATAATAGCAGAACCACCTGGTCTAAAGTGATCGTTCCTATTTCATCAAAAAAAGAAAAAGTGATCGTTCCTAAGACCTGACGTGTGTTCAGTGTTGTTTCCCCTAACTGTGCGCCAGTTATAAGTCACAAATAATTGGCTGATCCAAAGTTATCACTGAAATGTAAAAATAGTGTGTTGTGGGTTTCAAGCAAAAGGTAGCTACCATTGCAGATTGCACTAAAAAGTCAAAATAACCAAGCATACATATGGCAGTCGTGTGCTAATAACAACTTGACTCACAGATTGGAACTGATGATTCATGCAGTGGGGTTTGTCAATACTTCAAAGAAATATCCAATTCAAAGAAACACTCCCATGTTCTGAGCATTTGGCGTATATACTACTCAATAGCAAATTACCAATGTACTAGCAAATCTGCAAATAGACCCTCTGCGTGTGCAAGACACTCATTCTAGGTTCCCGGACAATGATGACTGAATTCCCACAGAGGAACATCTTGCTTATGAACCTGTTCTTGTACACTGGAAGAGCCTTCTTCTTGCCTTTACCGGTAAAATGTTCCAAAATGATTCATAAACCCAGCAGTTTTCAAGCCAGGAACTGTAGAAAAGCTAAGAGACCATTCAACATATCTCAGTCCCCACATCTCCCTAACATTTTGAGAACCATATTGCAACGCCGATCAAAGGCTCTCACGCGACCAATTAACTTCTTGTTGTTCCGGCAGTTGCAAAAATAAAAACAAGAACTATCTGCAATTTGCAGTCAACAGTATCCAACTTGGTACATGACGTCTGTCTCAAATCATAGGTCGTTTTGACTTTTCTAGGTACATAGCTTTTCCTATGCACCTCGATATAATATATGTCTACATACATAATAAAAGTTATGTATTAAAAAAACCAAAATGGCCTATAAATTAAAACTGAGGCAAAGATATTTATCAGTTGAGTAATTATTAACAACGATGTATCGATCACACTACAATCAAGTGTTGTCGGTGGCTACCTTCTACATGATCAAACATCTATAAAAGGAAATCAATTGCCAAGTGATGTCATTAATTTTTATTGCCTTTGTTTAGGTGTAAATATATTGCCTTTGTTGTGCCTTTTGGTGCATTGATGACATCAAATTAGGCACTAATGTGTTTATTATTAAGTAATATTGCATCAATTTGTCCCTTGAAAGATTTGAAGGAAGATCTCTATGAATAGCAACCCCACAATTTGATATTTAAAAGGTCTTTGAACTCAAATTGATCTAAATTACTTTTTCTTATTGTCGGTGTTTTCACGACCGATAGCTTCCCACGGGTTACCGGGCAGTCGTTCGGGCCGAAGAACCCGGAACCTTGTGGTTTTGGCGCAGCTTTCAGTCGGGTTTTTATCTTGGTTTGGGCCCTCGATCGTTGATCGAGTAAAAGCCTCTACATCTAGTCGGCGTTAGCCTGTTTTTTGATTGATTGGTGTATGTTTGATGATGATTTTACAGGAGGTGTCCCTCGGTCGCCTTTTATATCAAGCATGGGACCGAGGAGCTAACTAGGGGTCCCAGTTGGATACAAAAAGGGTTGTCTAAGGAGGACTCAAACTGCCAATCCCTATAGTGATCCGACTAAATTCTATCCTGATTATAATCGAAGTGTATGTCCACAAATCTTTCTAAATTTTGTCCTCTAAAAACACCATATTTGGAGACCCAATTAAAAAGGCGTTAGAGGGTATTTTCCTCCAAAATCTCTCTCTGTAAATTAGGAAAGGGATGAGGAGCCTCTTAGAGATTCTGTTAATGGCTGCATTTCAAAAATTTATTTACTATTTCTTTGACCTTTTAGTGTTTTTTAAAAAATATCTAATTCAACCCTTCATAATCCTTACAATTTTCGAAGATACTTGGCTCGAAATTAAACATGGAGGCCTCATGAGGAAAAAGTCCAATTTAGGTCTTGTTTGGATGTAATCGGTTTAGCATCCATCAATATGTGTTTCACAACATGAAACTTGAAGTAAGTTACACCCCAATCCCTCCAAGACAGGTGGATTGAGGTGAATACAATATAACATCTAAACAAGCCCTTATATATGTTTGTGTGCACAGGTACCACTGAAACTATTTCAGCAAGCATGTTTTTTCATCATTGGTAGGTATTCTTTTTTTTTTTGACAGCAACATTGGTAGGTATTCTTGAAATGACTTCTGAAAATATTATTATTTTATCTTATAAATTTGGTCAAAACTTGAAATGCTGTGACTGTCCAAAATACTTGAAATGGCAAACAATTTAGGATGGAGGGAGTACTAGAAACAGTTGCAGCTGCAGCTAACAGGCTGGAAATGTATGGTTCGCTGAAACTTTACGTGCATAGTAATCTAGATGTCAGGAAATGCTATATGAAATGAGATGCAATCAAATGGCTATAGTAGGAACACCCTGGATCGGACAACAATAATGTATTATGCTGCTAACTAACGAGAACACCAAGCAGATACTGTACTGGATAACTGAAGCAAAAATAAAGGAAGAACAGCTTAAGGCCTAAGCAGCTGATTATAAAAGAGTATACACTCTACAGCACTTATTAAACATCTTAGATATTCCCCAGGAATTAACACGCAGGGGGTTCGGTTGCAGCAGAGCATGCAGAGCCAAATCAGCGAAATCCACTCACATTAAGTTCAGTCGAGATAGACAACTAGATAGGATGAGACATGATCTTGAGGAGACTATCACCTAAACATAGCACGGGCACAGCTCAGAGCATCAATCACTTTTGTGCCTCAGCATCAATCACTTTTGCGCCTCTGCCTTCTCCTGCTTCTTGGCCTTGGCAGCCTTCCAGGTAGAGTTGTGAGAAACAGTCTCCTCAACAACCTTGGGTGGTGCAAACTGAAATCTGAAGCAGAGATGTGGTTTTTGTACTCTGGATTTGCCTCCAGGAACTTATCCACATCACCAGCACACCTTGCACGATTCCCATTGGGCATGACATAATATGTGTCGATTTTGGTGTAGTCACTCCTCATAATCACTAGCCTCTCCGTCCCTGCTGGAGGCTTTAGTATGTTGGGCTTGTCCAAAACCCAGATGCAGCTGCTGTCATACTCAATGTCAGCAACATCTTCACAACAGCAGTGTGGTCGTCTGCTACAGAACCATGGATCCTTAGTGAAGTTCTCACGCAGTGTCTCAAATTCTTCTTTTGGAACCATACTCCATTTGTAGCACTTGTAGCATTGCAGTGCGTACAAGGCAACAGAATCTTTGGTAGAACCCCGTTTTTCCCCGTCAAATAAAATGGGTCTTTGTTATTTTCTTTATTTCTAGAAAGATAAAAGAAAATCTAACTCTAATAAGCAAAGAATATGGCACACAGAACAAATTTGAGAGGGATGTTTGAATGACAAAGCAGAATAATGGAAAATATTTACAGCAACCACAGTGAAAATGAAAGCTGCCAATACAAATATATAATACTACAATAGACCATTTCTGTAACACAGGGTAATGAAACCTGCTAATATTCCATTGCACAAAATGGCTTTAGCTTAACTCTATCTTATGATGCACAGTGTTTATAGCAACTTTTGCATATAGCTGCAGAACTCAATATTCCATTGCATACAAGTAACAGTGGCAAAAGATCTATCCTGGAATTATGTCGATCAGGGAAAGAACTGCTGGAGAAAATATGGGCTACTAAAGAAAATATGCAATACAAGATTTGGGTGCTGCATTGCAGAAGTCTGTAGATAAACAGAATATTATTTGACAGTTTTTGCTAGGCTGAATGAATTAAATAAGACAACAAGGGGAAAGCAGTCCTGGGTTGCACCCCCACCTGATTACAATAAGGCACCGTTTGGATCCTTGGAATTGAATCCATTGTACAAATTATAGTTGTAAAACAAGAATCCATACATATGTTAAGTAAATACAACTTTACTTAAGTTGGAGAAGAAGAATCAATAGAATCCATTTCCCATCTCCTACCTAGTGAACTTTGGAAAGTTGTGGAATCTCAAATTCCAAGCCAAATAGCCTAATTTTCTTAAGTAGGTTTCAATTCCTCCAAAATGAAGGGATCTAAGCGGGCCCTAAGATTATTGTGATGCCTCCTCCTTATGCTCTGATTTCAATTAAGGAGGAGAGAATTTCATTGCCCCCTGCAGAGGGAGACTTCCTAGAGGGAACTGCTGGAAATCTCAAAAGGGTGCCGAGCCCACTGCATGCAGAGGCATTGGCTGCACACTGGAGTCTCTGTCGTGCAGCTGAACTTGCCAACTTGGCATGACAAAGGTAATTTTAAAGATAGATGACCCATAAAGGCAGACGCTCTTAAACAGGGCTAGCACTGCGGCGCTCCGGCGGTCCAAGGTGGAGTTCAACGGCGAGTCTTCGTCAAGCGAGGTGCCAGGAATGTGGCTAGGCGCCCTCGCCATGGCGGGCTCTGGCCATGGCAGGCATGGCGGCCGCGACGAGATCGTAGACACGTTCCCGAGCCGCTAGGGCTCGGCAAGGCGGTGCTTACATCGTTCTAGGCGTGCGAGCTAGCATCGAACAAGGCTAAAGGCTAAAACCTACGTCTTGCCTCCTCTGCGGTGGAGGAACGTGGCGGCGAGTTCTCCCGAGGCGGTCATCGCGTGTGAGCGGGGGATTGGCGGCTCACCTTAGTTTCCGGCGGGGCGGCTTCGGTGGCGTAGGCCGTCCGGGACGGTGGTGTAGTCAGTAGTCGTACCGGCGTCTCCTCCTCTCTACGGCTTGCTGTTCAGCAGCAGCAGCAGCAGCAGCTCTCGGCGGTGCTCCGGCAGCTCCTTCCCCACCTCCTTCCTTCTCCTCTTTTCCCTCTTCTCTCCTTGGTGCGGTTATGATCGGGGTGATGCCACCAGAGCAGCAGTGGACTTGGTTGGGGAATCCTAGGGCTCCGGTTTGGGAGTTTTTATAGGGCGCCAATGCCATGGCTGGACGGCAATCGAACGGCGGATGGGGGTGTTGGGGCGATCGCACGGCGCCAAGGGGTCGAGACGGGATCGTGAGGCTCGGCGAGGGGTTGCGTGCGTTCTCCCAACGCTCCCCGATTTCAGGAATTCGGCGAGTGGGGAACGGCAAGGGGACAGGGCAGGGTCTCGCCATGGTTGCGGCGGCTCCGGTGCGCGGGAGGCGGACGGAACGGGTGCGAGCCAGCTGGTCCGTCCGCGGGCGTGGCGGGGTGGCGCGCGCGTTGCCGAAAAGGGCAAAAGGTGGACCGGGGTAGGTAGGTGGTGACAACCGGGTCCACATGGCGGTGAGAGAGCCGGGCGGCCGTGCTGGCGCGGCGGCGGGTGCGGTTCGACCGTGTGCGCGCGTGCGCGTGCGCTGACGGGCGGATCCACGGGCAGCGGGTGAGAGCACGAGGTTGATGACATGTGGCGCTGGTGTTGGCGCCGACAAGCGGGCCTGCCCTGTCGAGCGCAGCGCCAGCAAATAATAAAAATTATTATATTATTATTTTAGATACGAACTAAGGCTAGGCCTAGGCCCATACAAATACGGTAGCACCTCGACCTGGCCTCCCGCCTCGGCTGCCTCGCATTCAGGAATACCTCCCGTCCCGTTCCCCCAAGACCCGCATCGCCCTCTATCGTCTCTGGCCCTTCTGCCACCTCGCCGCCGGCATGACGACAGGGTCGACCACCCCGGGTTCGCCCCCTCTCCAAGGCTGGTGGGTCTGCACTCCCTCGCACTCCTCCTCACAGATCGCTGGTACCGCGTTTGTAGATTGATATGCGTGTAGCTTTGGCTTCTTTCCCCTATCCTTTCTTGCCCTGCGGTCCATGTTGGTGTGAGCGTTTCGTTTTGTGCTGTTGATTTTTTTAGGAATCCTGTTGATTTTTTTTTGGGGATATTGTAGTGGCTAAAATGCTAAATCACTTTCGCCGCATCTGGATGTTTTGTTTGGAAATCGACGCTAGATCGTACATAAGCATGTTTGTTTGTTTTTCGATGGGGAAAATATCGCGTTCTAAAGAAATTGGGGATTAGGGTTGGGTTGGGTCGATTCACACATAGGTTCTTCCACAATACATTTTGATGAAAAAAAGAATGTATCTTTCTGAAATTGGTTCTGATAATCAATTATCCATCAGTTTTATTAGGTGAACCGACTCAGGCGAGAAATCTGGCTTTGAGTTCTTGACATGTTTTTGCATCTATTATTACAGAAGTTTCTGGTGTGCTGTTATGCATTGGTTCAGATTTGTAAATGTCTCAGGCTATTTGCCCATAACAGGAAGGGAGGAATTCAAGAGAAGCGAAAACAATCACTTGCTGTTCTTGGAAATCCAAGTGATACATGGTCTAAACCCATTTAGGCAGGTTTTGAAGTTCTTATGACCCGTGCACCCAGCCATTGTGGGGATAATTAGCGGGCGGCAGTGTCTGCTGTTTCTGTAGTCTCCAGGTGACAGCTATAAAAACCCTGGCAACCACAAACCCTAGTCAATGTGGAGAGGACGAGAGAATCCATGGCATACCTGAACCCTAGGCCGGCGTTGTCGAAGAACACCTCTCCCCTGGACGCGCAAACTTGGCTGGCATGAGGGGGGTGGGGGGGCTATGACGGATACGCAATGAAGTATCACACGTATATTTGAGCGGCTTGGGATGGGATTTGCGAGTTTCCCAAATATGGGAAATCAAGATGCCAAACTGTTGGAGAAGAATTTTCTTTTTTCTAAAATCCAAGGATGGGGAAGGGTTTTTGGAAACTGTTGGAGATGCTCTAACCAGCAATGGGCAGTAGAGTATGAAATAAAAGTAGTGGTGTTGGTTTGCCAAAAATGCCATTTTTTAGGTATGCAGAAGACAACAGTATAGGAGTCGCTATGGCTTATTTAGATTGAAAAATGTATGTTCTAGTTGAATGAGCACAACAGTATAGATGGATTATTGCTACCCTACTAACAGTATCTTAACCACAGATAACTGTTATATGGAACATAAATATGTATTTGCAATATATTCCTCATTTTTTCCTTCATTCTATGGGTTCATCTTCTCCAACTTAACGTATCTATGGATTCTTTTTCCGCAACTATAGTTTATACAATGGATTCAATTCCAAGGATCCAAACGGGCCTTACAATCAGGTGGGGGTGCAACCCAGGAATGCCTTCCCCTTCTTGTCTTATTTAATTCATTCAGCCTAGCAAAAACCATCAAATAATATTATGTTTATCTACAGACTTCTGCAATGCAGCACCCATATTTTCTCCAGCAATTCTTTCCCTGATCGACATAATTCCAGGATAGAATTTTTTTGCTGCTGTTACTTGTATGCAATGGAATATTGAGTTCTGTACAGCTATATGCAAAAGTTGCTATAAACACTGTGCAGCATAAGATGAGTTAAGCTAAAGCCATTTTGTGCAATGGAATATTAGCAGGTTTCAGTACCCTGTGTTACAGAAATGGCCTGTTGTAGTATTATATATTTGTATTGGCATCTTTCATTTTCACTGTGGTTGCTGTAAATATTTTCCATTATTTTGCTTTGTCATGCAAACATCCCTCTCGCATTTGTTCTTTGTGCAGTAATCTTTGCTGATTAGAATTAGATTTCTTTTATCTTTCCAGAAATAAAGAAAATAACAAAGACCTATTTTGTTTGACAGAAAAAACGGGGTTCTACCAAAGATTCTATTGCCTTGTATGCAGTGCAATGCTACAAGTGCTACAAATGGAGTACAATTCCTAAAGAAGAATTTGAGACAGTTCGTGAGAACTTCACAAAGGATCCATGGTTTGCAGCAGCGGGCGACCAGACTGCTCTTGTGAAGACGTTGCTGACATTGAGTATGACAGCAGCCGCATCTGGGTTTTGGACAAGCCCAACATACCAAAGCCTCCAGCAGGGACAGAGAGGCTAGTGATTATGAGGGGTGACTACACTAAAATGGACACATATTATGTCATGCCCAATGGGAAGGCGTGCAAGATGTGCTGGTGATGTGGACAAGTTCCTGGAGGCAAATCCGAGTACAAAAACCACATCTCTGCTTCAGATTTCAACTTTGCACCACCCAAGGTTGTTGAGGAGACTGTTTCTCACAACTCTACCTGGAAGGCTGCCAAGGCCAAGAAGCAGGAAAAGGCAGAGGCACAAAAGTGATTGATGCTGAGGCACAAAAGTGATTGATGCTCTCAGCTGTGCCCGTGCTATGTTTAGGTGATAGTCTGTTCAATATCATGTCTGATCCTATCTAGTTCTCTATCTCGGCTGAACTTAATGTGTGTGGATTTAAGCTGATTTGGCTCTGCATGCTCTGCTGCAACCGAACCCTCTGCGTGTTAATTCCTGGGGAATAGCTGAGGTGTTTAATAAGTGCTGTAGAGTGTATACACTTTTATAATCAGCTGCTTAGGCCTTAAGCTGTTCTTCCTTATATTTGCTTCAGTTATCCAGTACAGTATCTGCATGGTGTTCTCGTTAGCTAGCAGCATAGTACATTACTGTTGTCCTATCCAGGGCATTCCTATTATAGCCATTTGTTTGCATCTCATTTCATCGAGCATTACCTGACATTAGATGACTATGCACATAAAGTTTGAGCGGAACCAAACATTTCTAGCCTGCTAGCTGCAACTGTTTCTACTCCCTGTATCGTAAATTGATTCAAGTATCTTAGAGAGTCAAAGCATTTTGAGGTTTGACCTTTTGTAAGATAATAAGATAAAATCATAATATTTTTGGAAGCCCATTTCAAGAATATTTGCCACTAATGAAAAACAATGCTTGCTGAAACAGTTTCAACAGTACCTGCATGCACAGACCCATATAAGGGCTTGTTTAGATGTTATATCGGATTCACCTCAATCCACCGTTGATGGATGCTAAACCGACTACATCCAAACAAAACATAAATTGAGTTTCCTCATGAGGCCTCCATTTTTCATTTCACAGCCGAGCATCTCCGAAAATTGTAAGGATTACGAAGGGTTATATTAGTTTTTTAAAAATTGTAAATAAATTTTAGAAATGCAGCCATTAAGAGAATCTCTAAGAGGCTCTTCATACCTTTCCTAATTCACAGAGATAAAGATTTTGGAGGAAAATACCCTCTAACGGCTTTTTTTAAATGGGTCGCCAAATATGGTGCTTTAAAGGAAAAAATTTTAGAAAAGATTCGTGGACATACCCTGACCATTGGCAAGCACATCCATTAAATTGTGGTTGTCTTCCTCCTTCTCATATAGGGCATGTTTCTCCTAACATAATAAGAATGAGGTAGAAAAATGATATGATAATATGATCCAAACACTTGGATTGTAGAATGAGATTGAAGGAGCTAAAACATTTAGAATATATTATTGCAACACCACATATCAACAACTGTAACATTGGGACGAGGCATATGAAAACCGCGAACATGTTACTGTAACATACCTCTAAAAGCTTCTGAAACAATTGAAAAAGCACTAAAGATTTCCAAACATGTCGTGCTGGTACGACATGGCACGGCGAGGCACGGCAGCGCTGCCGTGCCGTGCCGTGTAGTGCCGCCGTGCCAAGATCGCGGCCCAGGCACAGTCCGGCGACCCCTGGGCGTGTCGTGCCGTGCCGCTGGGCACGGCTGCCACCGTGCTAGCACCGGCCCGTCGTGCCATCGCGCGCCATGGACGCTGTGCGCTTGCCGTCGCGCGCCATCGGCGGTGTGCGCTCACCACCGGGAGGACGTCCGCCGCTGCACGCCATGGTCGTTGCGCTCGCCGTCGGGAGGACGTCCGCCACCGCGCCACCATGGTCGTTGCGCGCTCGCCACCGGGAGGATGTCCGCCTGACGGGCTGCTGCACACAGGTGAGGCTGGAGGGTGCAGCAGCCGAGGAGGGCCGACCGCCGAGAGGAGGTCACGCGTGAGGGGGGGAGAGGTGAGAGGCGACGACGGTGGTGAACCCGATGGAGAAGGTGTCATGGGAATTTGGGATGTGGCGGCCGGGAGAAGTGTTGGGATGGAGAGGTAGGGTTTAGGTCTTAGTATATACCCCTTCACAGTTTCATCCAACGGCTCTAATCAAGGCATCAGCGATCCAACGGCGAGCAGTCGTGCCTTCTGTTGGAACGGGTTGTGCCCTGTGCCGGCCCACGGGCCAACATGCGCAAGACGGGCACGGCACGGCACACGGACCGGGCCAAGCAGTGCACGGAGCGTGCCGGGGCCGGACCGTTTTCGGGCGTGCTTTTACGGGACCGACCCACGTGTCGCCCGCTTCAACAGCTTTGTTTGGAAATCTTTAAAAAGCACCGGTTGTAACCTTAGGGGTGATTGTGGTGGTGGTGGTGTGTGTAAGGGGTGGGGGAGGGCGGGCGTGGATTCCTTGTGGGGGAGAGGATGTCGGACGCCGGATCGGATCTGTGAGCCGTCAGGGACTCCTTGTGGGGAGGACGTTGGCTAGGTCCCCGAATCTGAGGTCTCTGAGGGGGCCGGGCGCTGGATTCCTTGTGGGGGTCGGACGTCGGATCTCAGAGCCATCCGGACTCCTTGTGGGGAGGACCCCCGCCGGTCTCTCAAATACAGATCTGGGGGGCCGGGCGGATTCCTTGTGGGGAGAGGACGCCGACCACCGATCTATAGCCGTCCGGACTCCTTATGGGGAGAGGACGTTGGCCAGGTCCCTCGAATCTAGATCTACAGGGGGGAGGGGCGGGCCGGGAATGGGTGTGGATTCCTTGTGTGGGGAGGACGTGTCGGCCACCGGATGCGTAGCCATCCCGAACTCATTGTGGCGGGATGGGGGGTGGGGGGACGCCGGGTCGGTCCCTCCCGAGTCCGTGAGCTACACAGACGAGAAGGAGGAGGAGGAAGGCAGAGCTATCGCCCCTCCGTGTAGAGCCATGGAGGTTGCAAAAACAAGGGGAGGGAGGAGAGGGGAGCTCGGCCGGAGGCCGCCGCCGCCGCCCTATTCTCTCCCACCGGCATGGAGGTCGCCGAGGTAACAAAGAGAGAGGAAGGGAGAGGGAGGGAGGGAGCGCCACTCACCGGAAGAAGTCGGCGGCGCAAGCATCGAGGTCTGAGGGCGGCGCAAGACGCGAGCGAGAACTTGCAAGGAAGAGCGAGAGAGGCAGAGAAAATGTGAAGGCCACGGGGCCACGTGTGGGAGGGACGAGATGGGGGTGGGGAGCGGTGGAGGAGCGTGGGCGGCCGAATAGTTTTATGGCACCCGTCCGATGAGATTAAGCGGCGCTAGACGCCCCTATTCATAGCATTGCGGGTAGAAAAATGATAATATGATCCAATCACCTTATCCAATTACCTACCCTAAATCTACTCTTTATAATATTTTACTATACAAATATAGTAATCACTATGAAAACTTTTTTATGCAAATTCTACGTTCACTATCTAGACTCCAAAGTCTAAATGAGATCCAAACCTGCACCAATCTTACCGTGTGCTGGGTTTCTGTAGATAAATAAGTTGAGTACTAGTATGAATTATAGACTACGGTGCCCACAGTTTAAAAGAAGTTTAATTGGCAAACATTTATTTCACTTTATGTTTTACTCCGTATTTGCAGTTATTCCTCTCCTGCCGAGCAATTCAGTTGAGCCTCTATCCGCGGAAAAGAATTCCGGTGGGCGATGGTCCAGCGCGGAGGCGGGAGAACCATCAGTATCGGTTCCCCCTGACCATGACCCCATCATCCCTTCCCTTCGCGTCTCCTACTCTCCTCTCCACATAACCCGGCCAGCGAAGCAATGCCACTGCTGGCAAGCAACCCGGCCAGCAGCAGTGGCGGCTGCGCGTTTCTGCCGGCTGCTGCACTGCGGCCACCGTCGGCCACGCTATCATGGAGGAGGCCGGGCTGCAGTCAGAGGGGCAAGAGGTACCTCAGTCTCCCGCGCGCGAGCACTGACGGTTCAGGGTCTGGTGCTGCTGCGGCTGAGGCTTCTACCGTGGGAGACACCTTGGAACGGGAGGAGGGCCGCGCCGCAGAGGCAGGTGCTTCGGCTGAGTCATCCAACCGGAAGCAGCCGCCCCTATCGATTCCAAGATCGAGAAGGAACTCAAGAAGGTTTCTTTGCGTCCTCTGTCCCCCTTGGTTTATTTGACTCTAATTCTTTTTTGTTCGCTAAATTCTATAAAATTACACCACTGGAGATTAGCTTTCAGTTTGTAGGAAAGGAGTAATTGTTGTAGATGATTTAATATCAGTCTAGATTTGCCATTTCTTTCTTTCTTGCACAGTAGTTTAGAAAATGTAACAAATCTTCACTACTACTAATACAGCTAACAAAACTCACCATTGAATCAACCAATTTTGTATGGGTGTAAAACACAGTTAAATTCCTTATACACATTCCTAATTGTAGTTATGATTCGTTGCTGAACAACAGGCAGTTCAGAAGACTGCAGCAACCTTTGCACCAAGGGCGTCTACGAAAACAAAGAACCCTGCTGTCCCTGGAAGTACCCTGTACACTGTCTTTGAAGTCCAGGGATATGTCTCCATGCTGTTGGGCGGAGCATTTTCCTTCAATCTCATATTCCCATCTAACGAGCCAGACATCTGGAGGTTGATGGGAATGTGGTCCATTTGGATGTTCAGTAAGTAAGAATTTTGCAAGTTTTGTTCTTATCAAGTTTTGGTGGGGACTGGAGGGGATTTAAGGCCTTGTTCGGTAGCTGGGGATCAAATCCCCAAGCTGAATCAATCCAGATGAGGAATTAGTGGATCCCCTTGCTGTCACTCATTCCCTGCGGAGTTTAATTACCCAGCAGAACTAATCCCCCTGCCTCCCATTTGTTGTTCGGTTAACCAGGGGTGAATGCAGGATTGAGAATCAGGTAGCATTTATACATATCCAGACCTTTAACTAACACAACAGAACATGATCCAGCTTGAAACAATTTAGCAAAGGAAACCCAGTTGCATTAGCGAGGTATCAAACTTAAGGCCGCTTGGCTGATAAGCTCTGTCTGGTATCTTATTTGAGTTAAATGCACGTGACAGTTCATTTTAAATTCCAAGCTAATGAGGAAAGTTGGAAACAATATTTCAGTCTTATTATTATACATGAAAAATTCCTGTAGTTGATGTTGGATTTACAAGAATTTAAAACTTTGTGGCCATGTCTTGAAACTTTGACTCATATATTTTTTTGCTTATCTCATACTGCATAGGAGCTTTTTCCTCAATATATTGATGAAGCATTATCTACTTCTGCAGCTATACCTTCACTTCGGGCTCGTGACTGCTCAAATAAGGAGAAAGAAGCTCTTAACTACTTATTTCTCCTGATCCCTCTGATCAACGTTATAATTCCATTCTTTGTAAAGTCCTTCGCTGTTGTCTGGTCAGCAGATACAGTTGCTTTCTTCGTGATGTATGCATGGAAGGTAACTTCTCATGCTAGTCTTTTCTGGTTCTTCAGATCAAGTCCATAAAATATCTTTAACCATATTTTTATGCACAGCTTGGATGGCTGCAAAGGTTAGAATAAAGATTTTGGCGTGCTATCCAGGTAATGTGTGCATGAAAGGTGTTTTGCCATCTTAGCGTTGCCTGTTCCTTCAAGATTGAGTTCTTAATATATGTTTAATCATATTATTTCTGTGCAGCTTGGATGGTTGGTTTCAAAAGGTGGAGTCAAGAGCTGTTGTGATGAGAGAAACATTTAGTCCTCGAAATTTTCACATCTGTTGGAGGGAACTGCTCGATTAGTTTATTCCAAGATTTAGTGCATATAGCCTTTTATATCTTGTGTATATGCAGGGAGTATGAAAAAACAGCCTTTGACATTTAAGTGATAACTAGATGTACCTGAAGTCTCAACATTTTTGTTGACTAGGAACTAAACAGCACTAGATGGGCATGGGGTCTTGATTTCTCAATACATTTTGTCCTAGATGATATCTGTGCTGCCTGTTCTAGGCGCTTTGTATCTTTTTCGATGTTCGCTTTCTGTTCAACACTTTGAAATTTAAGATGCAATAGATCTTTATCCGGCTCATCTGGCAGTACTGGTTCAGTAACAGCTGCCCTCGTCCCATGTTCAAGATAAATAATTTAGCAGCTGAAATGAAGCATACTAAATTCTGTGGCTTGCCATCAGCAGGATTTACCTATTCCACAGTGGCAGAGCTAGGAAGCTTATGCAGCGAACACCCTCATCCTTATCTGTCAGGCATCACATTAGCTTTCTGCACACCATAAGGGCTATATTTAAAAATAATTTATGGAAGAGGTTAGTATAGAAATATTTGATCTTTTAAAAAGGTTTTTAAAATCTTCTGCCGTTCACCTGGCGTGCTCGCTCGCTCTGTTTTCTCTCTCGTGCGGCAACCGGCAACCAAGGCTGAAACATAATAGGAGAATGAATGACCCTCCAGATGAATGACTGGAGAGGGAAGTAGCTGGTCGAGGATCTGATTCGCTCGCGCCGCGCCGCCGCCGGCCGCCGCTCCCGCCTCTCGCGCACGTCCTCGTCTTCTCGCTCAGCTGCTAGCGCCGCTAGCCGCCCGCCGCTCCAGCCTCCCGCGCGCTCTCGCCGGCTCTTCGCTCACGCTCAGCCCCGCGCCCGCGCCCTGCCGGAGCCCCGTCGCCGATCCGAACTTAATCTTGATCTGTGAAGGTATTTGACCCTAGTCATATATATGTAGCTATCGGCGATTCGCCAGTGCAATTTGGCCCTAGTCATAGTAAATCTTTGGGTCGGCCACTGAGTGCATGCAAACATTTTGTAACTTTGATTGCTAATATGTGAATACTATTTTGGACGTTGACTTGTAATATTTTGGTCAGCACCAGTACAGTATATTATTCGCAGCATGTGTATGTAAATATAATTTTTTCGTGCTAGGTTTTAAATCAGAACTACTCAGCATGTTTGCAACATTTGTTTGCTGAATTGGACCATTTGTTAACCATTTAACCTAACAACAGTGCATTTTTAACTCAATATGTGTGCACGGACTATATGCGAATTAGTGTGAACAAAATGTGTAGGTCAAACAGAATGTTAGGATATCTTACCTAGTTACATCTTCTTTTGGGATCCATCTCTTGTTGGAACACTTCTATCTAGTTATTCTATGTGAACATACTTTTGGGCTGCCTTTTGTGTTGACATTGACAAATTTGTAAAGGAAATAAAACCAGAAAGCTTCATAACATTCATGTGCAAGAAAGTATGGATTTGAGTATCTTCTCATCTCAGGAAAAATAAGGCTGACAGATGCAACCGTTGTTTGCTAGGAACTCATGTACCAAGCACCTTGGTGCATGTATGCACATACTTAGAATATAACACAAATGCACATACTAAAGCCACCGATCTGCCAGGGAAGCATGGTCTATTTCTCCTAGAATCCTTCTGTGTTTGGAGCCAACCTGCTGGGTGAACATTTTCAGGGTTTCCCCTTATTATGTTGATCGAGTACATCCTGTTTGGATCGGGAAAATACTAGAGTGGAGCCCTACTGAACAACCCTAATAGCTGAAATAATGACAGGGCAGTCGGCAGTGTAAATTGTTGCTTTTTAATTAGAAGTCTGTTTCGAATTATGTTAATATTAGGACAGCTAAAGTAGTTGGTAGAACAGGCTCTAGTTCACGCCTTGCAGTTCCTTTTTCATTTTTTTTATAAAAAAACTGGGTGTATTATTGTCAAAAATTTAAGTTTATATGGCATTTTTACAGGTCCAACCCATTTGAAGGTGACTGAAAGGACAAAACAGACTGATTGAGGTGCCACCACCAAACAAAACCAAGCTTGCAATGGAATCTTCCTCAAGCAATGGTAGCAAAGTGCCACTGCCTGCATCCCAGCACCCCCTACATGCAACAGATGCAGATGAGGAGGACGAGAGTGTGAAGCAGCTTAACGAGTGTGCCACATTATATCTATCTCTCCAGGTACTGTCTCTCCTTTCCCCACCACAGGGCCTTTCCAGGCAGTCACTCATTTCCTTCAATACCAATTTTAGGCCTCACAGATTTGGATCTTAACATTATTTGTGTGCAGGACTGCCTCATCGAGTCGAATCGCAACTGGAAGGTCTGCCAAGCACGTAGGTCTTCTTATTCGCAATATCTTTTCTAACAAGATTTGTTAGTTCCCAGATGAGATTGGAATTGTATACTAGGAAAGGAAATTCAAATGCCTTGAACAAAGCTGCTTTCGGTTGATTGATATTTTCAGGATGTGTTAGTTAATTGAGAACTGAGTTTAGAGGGCAATTGTTTTAGTTATGTAGAATAGGATTTATTTGATTAATTTGGCTAAGCTAGAGGAATGAGCCCTGTGAACTTTGCATGGAATTTGAGGGGTGAGAGTTCTTTTTGGAGGAATCTGTTACTGTTGGAGTCAGTGGTTTGCATGTAGTTTTTCTTTTGTAACTTTATGTAGTTTCTTGAGCTTTTTTTTTTTAGGAAATCAGGAGCTTCATTCATCATATCATCGTTTGATTACAATGATTTGCTAACAAGCCTTGCAATGCAGTTTCTTGAGCTTGAGAAGCATCAAAAGTATATTCTACCTAATGCCTCCAGGAGAAAGTGAGAACTAGAACAAACTTAAGTTTAGAGCAAAAGACCTATACTGTATTAGAAGTAGGGTATGCATATTCTTCACCCGTCACTACATTATCTTTGTAATGATTTGTCCTGAACCACATTATGTATGTTCTAAAGTGAGGGTAGTGATCATCAAGCATCCTGCCATCCAGATCACTTTTATGTGATCAATGGGCCCTAACATTTTTTTTTTTCCTGAACAAATTTCAAGTCCTAACCTAGGATGGTTTAGTGTCTGGTCGTTACACATCTAGTCTAATCCAAGGCAATGATGCAAAATGATGCAAATAACAAGTACCAGAAAGGACCTGAATAAATAAATAAAATATACTGATAATTGGCATTTAGCTCTCATTGGGATTGGAGAGAAATGAAGCATTCTTTTTTTTGCTACTAAAGTGCATGGTCCTGTACTTGTATAATTCATTTGGCCTGGGCAGCCACTAAATTTCTTACTTTTTTGTGACATAGGAAATCCAAATGTTTGCTAATTATGGCTCATGCATCCACATGGGTGCAGCCACTAGCTTTGAGCTGGACAATTTGTCTAATTCAGGACCTAAGTCTTTTTATGAAGTTTGTCAACTAACTTCCTACAGTGGCCATTCAAGCTGACCACAAAATGTTCCAATACTACTGTGAAGCATTTATTTTTTAGTCAGTGGGCATGGAGAAGCGACTTTAACACTAACAAGTTACCTTGAGTTTCAGAACCTAATATCTATTTTGTCTCACTAATCATCATGTGAGAGTTGATGTTATTTTTTGGTTTTAGTAAAACATGAATATGCAGTGAATTCTGAATGTTAGGACCACTCATGTAATATTTTGAATGCATTATATTATCTTTAGTAACAAGATGTCTGTCTTCTCGTTTCGTAACAGGCGTCCAAGCCTTGAAAGCCTGCCAAGCTAAAAGAAACAAAAGCGATCAAACCTAAAGCTTTGCATATGTGAGTAGCTGATATCCTAAAATGGTCAGCGTGGATACCAGGTAAACAGATAGGCGCCCACGTGTGACCAATAATGACTCGTTTTTGTTGCTTATTATTCTGTGCACTGAGATTTTATATTTGGTTGTCTGTCAGTTTGCAGGGGACAGGAAGCAATGCTCCAGATGTTAGTTGCAGATGGAGATGAGCACTTCTCAAACAGCTCAGAATCTCTGAGAGCCATGATGTTTCTTTGTTACATTGTTCTGCATAATTTCACTAAACAGCAATAGAATTTTAATTCAGTTTCTGTGTTGCCCAAACCCCAACGGTTGCAGATTATTAATAGGAGAACTGGAAAAGACATTCTTACATACGGTTGCAACTGAGTTCGTGTGAGAGCTGGAAGATTGATGCAATTGTGAATCCGATCTTAATGTTAGTCTCAATTCGATTTGCTATTGTTAGGCTTTGTTTGTTCGAGAAGCTAGACTGCACTGCTTTCCTTACAGCGGAAGCTGATGCAGGGTGCAGCAACCCATTTTCTTTTTGTCCACAATGATCAAAACTGGAGAAGCAGGCCGGGACTGTATTGAATTTATTTCAGAAAGTTTCTGTTTCGATAATTAGAGCAGGGATTGGTTTGTTTCATGCTCAATCAGTTCGAATATTTGGTTGTAATATTAGCTACTTTGCTAAGACCGCCGAAAACATAGCCTAGTGTAGTGACGAAACAACCATATCAAGCCCAACGCAATCAAAGTCCTTTCTTTCCTCCACAGCTGATGCAAAAGATAATGGTTCGTGTCACTATGATCTTGATCAGAGCGCCCACCGTTTCTTGTTCCCGTCCACCTGATGGCTTGGTGACTTGTTCTTTAGGGGGTTTTAATTATTTGCCACACCCATGGCACTCTTACGGTGGACTCTTATTTATTTGCCACTTTTATGGTGGTCTCACTTGTCATTGACACGGTTGTCATCGGTAAGAGTGGCAAACAAATAAAAAACCTTGTTCTTTAAGCCATGTAGCTACTTGCCTTCACGGGCTCGGAGCTGCTTAATGTGGAACTGGTGTATGAATATACAATTGTTTGCGCTCCCCAGAAACAACAGCTATGCAATCATTAACGGGCAGAACCACAGAAGTACATTGATTGAAAATTTGTTACAGCATATTAGAAACCGTCAGAGGAATAACAAATTCCATCTCATAACTCACTATGCAATATGAAATCCAACAGAGGCCAAGTAGTTATTTGTTGAGTTTCAGGTTGGAATTCATCTGCATCTGCCGTCAGGCTTCCTCAGGAAGGAGTGAACTTGAGCGAAATGCTGTTAACACAGTGCCGCTCGTCGGTAGGCGTTTTAAACCCTTCCCCTTTGAATACATGCCCCAAATGTCCTCCACACGCAGTACATGTGATCTCTGTCCGCCTCCCATCAGGGTCCGGCTAGTGTTCAAAAAAAATATTGGTTAATAATACTTAATGCTGGAGATTGCAGAGAAGGCCAGAGAGCAGGATCATTCCTCGACCAGATGTACAAAAAAGAGAATAGTAGCGCATACCGTCTGTGTTATGGCCCCAGGAAGTCCCTCATAGAATGCTGGCCAGCCACACCCTGAGTTGAACTTTGTCGATGATTTGTATAGGGGGTTCCACATCCAGCACATTTATAAATGCCCTCCTCAAAGAACTTGTCGTATTCACCTGTTCCAGGGTACCTGCGAAATCAGACACCCAACGAATTCAGGAAAAAAAAACTGACACCTGTTAATAGTTTAGCAGAGAAACAGCTTCACATGCCAAACATCAGTCAGAAACTAAGTAGTACTTACTAAGTACTACCATGATTATTTGGCATGTAACAGTGACTCCCATGCTACAATGTGGAAACGGTGCACACGAGTTATAGTAACTTACAGACATAAATAAATGCTTGCCATGTTAAAAAAAACTAAATTAAATGGACTACATTTTAGCAATTCATATCTCAAAAGCAAAAAATCATGGTAATGGCAGTAGGTCATATAAAGATATACAGGATCAATTAATATGTTCTTGCATTACTAGTCTATAGAACTTGGTGATACATCAGCCACAGCCATGCAGCAAAACTAACAAAATACAACCTGGAGCTAGTTAATTTATCAAATAGTTCACAGCTTTGTCAAGGGGCTCACGGTGCAATGGCAAAAGGGTTCAAATCACGGGTGCGACACTTTATCCTGGATTTATTTCGAATTTGTGCATTAAGTGGTAGGCGACGTCCCCGTCGATAGCGAGAGGCCGGTGGTGACTTGAACTTTAAGATTTCCGGCTCGGTCCTTCAAAGGTGCTCATAGGGGTAGGGTTTGACGTGTGTTCAAAATTGCGTGTTGGCGTAATCTTGTGCAATCTCCAAAATAGTTCACAGCTTTTCTCATGCTAGATTCAACAAAGAACTTTCTTTTTAAAAAAAAAAAAAAAAAACCCAAAAGAACTTGACAATTTATAAAATTCTAAGTTACCTCAAATAAAATTAGGAAGTAAGGCCCTTGATCATAAAAACAATATCCACAGTCACTAAATTGGCTACTGAGGTGGTTGGAAGCTGTAATCGGAATACATATACATTGAAGTTTTCTCTTGGTTTATTGAAATGACAAGACACCATTTTTCTCTATATTTTAACACCTATTAGTTAACGACATAATCAACTGTATGCAACCTACTCTACTTTACACAATTATTGGAGTCTTTTGGATTTGTAAAGTGATCTTCACAAGATGGCAACAGCCAACACCTTTTGTGATAAACCTTAATGCAGCACCAATTTCTCCAGCTACTTGTTCCATCTTCTATAGACTAACATTGTATTTATGTTTTTTTTTTTTTTTTTTTTTTTGAAATACTGAAAGAAAATACCACCATGAAATGAAGAGGCACATGGAAGATATGTAACACGATCACCTCAGAAAGATGCATAACCAAGGTGCAGACATAGAAGTAGATGAAATCTAGAGAGCAAATGAGGGGTCTCTTCTGTTGAGTAGCTGAGCAAATTTGCTTACTGTGAAGGGCAATCTACAATTAGGATTCAAGGGCTATAACGGACTGTTTTCTTGACCTCTATGTGGATTTTGTGTATAATTAAATGGTAGTTCAAAATAGCAACTAATAAGATGGATGGTGTCATTCAGTAATCATCATAGCTTCAACCTCATCTTCATTTCCGTGCTGTAATTACAGATTCTTCAACATTTTACAATCGATCTAATTATTGTACTATCAAAATACTGGCAGAAAATTAGAATCAACTTCTGCAGCAAAACGAACAGCAGTCATGTGGCTAGCTATCAATTAATGACATGTAGCGGGCGAGAGCATGGCGATGTGCATTCTGGGCGATCTTTGTTAATGCTTATGCAATTGAATTTAACTTGGGTTGATCAGAATGTGTATCTACTACTACTATTGACCATCCGATTAGTCTCTACTCTACCGTCAACAAGACAAATTCAAATCTTACTCGGTGCCCTTGCGGCGTAGGATGTTGAACTGCTCCGGCGTGAGGATGGCCTGCCACTCCTCCTCCGACTTCTGCACGGGTCCCGGCCCCGGCGGCGGCGGCGTCGACGACGACATCGCCGCCGCCACGCTCGGGGGCCTCCGCCCTGCCGCGCCGCGCGCCGCGTGGCCCCGGCACGGCCGAGCTGTGCACGAGAGGGCCGCGGACCGAGGCCACGCGGCGGAGGGCAAGGGAGCGAGGAGCGAGGGAGAACGGGCGCGCGACGGCGCGCGGCGCCAAGGCGGCGGCGGCGGGGCGGGAGCACGAGTGTGACGCCATCCTCAGCCTCAGCAGACGCTGGACGCCCATGTTTCTTTTGGCACCAGTGAAGTGCGACGTGTCGCGTTCGTTGCCTTATCTGTAGCGGGTTCCTCTATTCCATTCCATCCGCCACGTCCCTCCTTCCGCTATACGGAGCGGACCCCAGTTCCTCTATTCCTCCAGATCCGTCGGCACGGTACGCGGCGGCGGCGTTCGCGCGTCACGACCTCCGCCCGGACCGACCTCGGCCGCCACCCTACTCGCCTGTCTCCCCTTCACCCCTACAGCAGTGAAGAGGCCGCCTCGGGTGGCGCCGGAGCAGGGGGCATCCTGGACAAGGAAAGTGCTTCCCCTCCATCGGGGGCCTCGGAGTTGGGGCTGACAAGGATGAGGGCCGGGGCAGAAGGCTTCTGCGCGAGAGAAGGCTTCTGCGCAAGCTTCCGCAGCGGCGGGCAGGTTCATCAGTCCAGGTAGTGACGAGCCCCACCGTGCGCTGGAGCCGGCGTCCTGCCCAACTCAGGTGTGTGCATCTCAAACCCTAAGTTGTAAATGCAGACATTGCCTCTCAAATTACCCAAAACTTGCATGACAGTTCGTTCTATGACACAGAATCTTCAAATGTTAGGAAATAAGAGAAGCATAGACTAACTGATGAGCGATTTTTGCTGAACCTTTTTTTTCTCTCTCCAAATGGTGTGGTGTTCTGTTGATTAGTGTTTGGTTATTTGCATGTTTGGACCTCATTAAGCTTGCTTGATTCGTGGATATATGATGTGGAGATAGTTAGACCTTGCTTGTTGTTATGTGCAGCAAGGGCCAGGGTTTTTTGTGATTTGTGCATATATAAAAATTTACAGTTGTCTTCTGGTGAGTGTTATTATACAGAAACTTGTGATTAGTAAGGTAATATGCCAATTAGGAAAGTCCTAGTTATTACCCTTTTATTTCTGACTATAAGGTTCCTCTGTGTTGAGTCCATGAAATATCTACGTCCCTGATGATTAGTTATTAGAAAGTTGAATCCTTGGGCTTAAGAAATATCAGAGCTCTGTTTCCTGATATGGTGGGGTTGATTCAAAGTTGTTTCTGGTAGCAAATATTTATAGGGGCAAAGATGTTTGAATCTCTGCATCAATTGTTTGTTAGGTTTCTGTTTTTCTTTTTTGTTTCGCTGTTTCCTGACCTGATCCCTTGGAAGGTCCATCAGTCTGCTTGTTGCTCTACTGAAAAGTACATACACCCATCAACCACACTTTTTTTCATTGCTTTAGCTAATATTTTGGCTGTTTGAGTCACATTGACTGAAGTGCAAAAATAATCTAACTACCTTTCTGCTTCTTAGGGCCACTAACATTTGAAATTTGTGTCATCTCAAGGATTTAAGTCACATAGGATCTGTCAGAGCCTGCTATGGGCATTACTGGTTATAGTGTTCATTTGTGTAGTGCATAATTTTTACAGAAAACAAAGATTGTGTACCTATGCTATATTACAAGCCAAGAACTAATTATTCTTTCAGTAAAAAGCTAGCCTTCAGTTTCAGCTAGTGTGATCTTATTTGCTTCCTTACATCCCAAAATGATTATTGTTGATACATGTGGCCTTCAGTTTCAGGATGGACCCTAGGCACTCCGATGTTGGTGAAGGATCACATGGTCTTTTTCCTGGTGGCAACAGTGGTGCCTACCAAGGTCCTCCAGGCTGGTTCTGGTTCCCCCCAAGGATTCCAACCCATTGCAGCCAATGTTGCAATGATGAATCCAAGTGGCTCTGCTCCTGAAGGTTTTCAGCCGGCTCAAATACCAAAAGCATCTAAGCACAACTCTGAGGCAGATGTGGAGGAAGTGGCTGCCCCTCCAGCTCAAACAGGTAAAAAAGAACAAGTAAAAATTCAGGCACCAGGACAAAGTTGAGTAACTTCAATGCAGACGAAGACATAAACCTTGTGAAGTCATGGCTTGAAATAAGCTGTGACCCAATCACAAGTATTGTGCAAAAAAGAGAACGCATATGGGACAGGATCCTTCAACGGTACAACTTCAGGAGAGCATCCGACCCAGAGAGGACTATCAGGTCTCTACAGAGCCGGTGGTACATAATCAACACTGAAGTAGGCCTGTTTTCTTCGATCCATGCAGATAGCATTCAAGAGAATCCTAGCGGGATGTCCGATGCTTGTAAGGTGTGCATTTTCTGCAGAGTAAGTTCAAATTCAGTTTGTATGTATGAATCTATGCTGACACATTTATTTCTGTTGCAGACCACTCATGCAGTAAGTAACTTTGCTTCTGTCCACAAACGGAAGTTTGGTTTCCTGCATTGTTGGGAGCTTATGAAGGATGAGCCCAAATGGCAGGATCCCAATGTCAGAGATATTGCAACAGCTGGTCAAGGTGAAGGATTTGGGAACGAAAGTACCCAAGGGCCTGACAAGTATTGCAACAATGCAGATGGGCAGTCTAGCCCTGTTCGATCTGGAGCTCAAGCGAGGAAGCCTATGGGCAGGGATTCAGCTAAAGCCGCGAAGAAGAAAGCAAATTCCGATGCCATTTCAACGTCTCCTGCTCAATCTGTATCAATGATTCGTTGTGCGTCTGCTCCTGAATGTTTTCAGCCAGCTCAAATACCAGAAGCATCTAAGCACAACTCTGAGGCAGATGTGGAGGAAGTGGCTGCCCCTCCAGCTCGCACAGGTAAAAGAACAAGTAAAAATTCAGGCACCAGGACAAAGTTGAGTAACTTCAATGCAGACGAAGACATAAACCTTGTGAAGTCATGGCTTGAAATAAACTGTGACCCAATGACAAGTACTGCACAAAAAAGAAAACGCATGTGGGACAGGATCCTTCAACGGTACAACTTCAGGAGAGCATCCGACCCAGAGAGGACTATCAGGTCTCTACAGAGCCGGTGGGACAGAATCAACGCTGAAGTAGGCATGTTTGCTTCGATCCTTGCAGATAGCATTCGAGATAATCCTAGTGGGATGTCCGATGCTTGTAAGGTATGCATTTTCTGCAGAGTAAGTTCAAATTCAGTTTGTATGTATGAATCTATGCTAACACATTTATTTCTGTTGCAGATCACTCATGCAGTAAGTAACTTTGCTTCTGTCCACAAACAGAGGTTTGGTTTCCTGCATTGTTGGGAGCTTATGAAGGATGCGCCCAAATGGCAGGATCCCAATGTCAGAGATATTGCAACAGCTGCCCAAGGTGAAGGATTTGGGGACGAAAGTACCCAAGGGCCTGACACCGTGGACAATGCAGATGGGCAGTCTAGCCGGATCCCAATGTCAGCGATGTTGCAACAGCTGCCCATGGTGAAGGATTTGGGGACGAAAGTACCCAAGGGCCTGACACCGTGAACAATGCAGATGGGCAGTCTAGCCCTGTTCGATCCGGAGCTCAAGCGAGGAGGCCTCTGGGCAGGGATTCAGCTAAAGCCGCGAAGAAGAAAGCAAATTCTGATGCCGGTTCAACGTCTTCTGCAGAGTACGCAGCGAGAATGCAAGATCATTCATTGCAAAAAATCTCTGTCATGCAAGAGGAAGCTGTGCGTGAAAACGATCGTTTCCAGCAGCTTGCCAACATCGATGAGAGGCGTTTTGAGGAAATGCGAAGATACAATGAATCATTGATACAGATTGAGCTGGAGAAGATTCGGCTGATGCGTGAGAAGCAAGAGGATGAAAGGCTCAAAGAGGAGAAGAAAGAGGATGAAAGGATCCTCAAGGTTGATCTTGATGCATGCACACCAGCATTGCGACTGTACTACCAGACTCTTCAGGAAGAAATATTGAGAAGATTGCAGCAAGGCGCCGAAGGAGCCAAGCGCCCTAAAGAACATGGATTGAGAGGCAACCAGCCACAATTTATCCATGTGTAGTTGGAATGTATTTTATTTGTCATCAGAACAATTGCCTTGTGTAGTCGGAATGTGTAATTGGAAGTATAATTTGTCCATGTGTCGTGTATTGTAGGCTGAGAACAATCGTCTTGTGTAATTGGAACTATAATTTATCCATGTGTCGTGTGTTGTAGCCTGAGATTGTGAACTGAATAACTGCTGTGTTTTTGTTCGAGATGCTTTGGCGTGAAGGCTGCACAAGTGGTTCGATCAGGTGCTTTGAGAAATATTGATGATTTAGTTGGAGATCACTTGTGAACAGAATGCAATCTTCTCAGGTAAGTGCTGACTGATCTGAATGGATTTGAATAATTTCAAGGCACGTGAAAATATCTCATGAAAATCAAAATGTTGACATGATAACTGCATTACTTCTTATATTGCAAACAATAAAATGTACACAAATGTTGTCAGGATAACTGTCATATGCAAAATCTTTATTTGCAAGTTCAGCAGCATAAGTTTGCTGCAGTTTTTTTAATCACTTTTCTTCCGGACCCTTTGCGATCAATCGGTGTCTTCATACTTCAAATTGACCTGCAACCAGTAAAAGATAACATCACTAATAATGAAGGTACGAGGATGAAAAATAAAGAAACGACATTACTCTGGACCTGACTCCTAGGTTTCAATGGCGCCTTTGATTCATCAGCTTTAAGTGGTTCAACACCATTAATCAAAGTAGGTGGTGGACGCCAGTCATTAACCTCGCTATTGTGGAAACTCCATTTAGTAGCCTTGCTGCATGAGTATATCCAAAGCAATCCAAATCACACATGTATGTAGGCACTAGATATACTGTATGACTCAAGCAAGCAGCAACGCAACTGAAGTGGCAGAAGGTCAAGTTAATCACCCTTCCAAACATCTGAATTCAGAACTAGGAATTCAAGTTGGCATTTACTTTGCTAAAGAATTTCCAGTGCAGCGGAATGGAAACATGAAAAAAAAAACTGTGAAACCCAAGCTTAAAACTAGAATTTTTAGTTTCCGCCAGGTTTCATGCCTTCCCAATTAGCTCATTAATTATTCATTGCTACACAATGAACATGGTATGGACACCATACATGTTGGTTTTGGACCAAACAGAGAGAAGAAAGTAAGTGTCATTGTTCTCTCCCACGGCTAAGTAAAATTTTACTGGCTCGTGTGGACTTCGGTGACCTAGCTCTAAGATGACACAAGATGTATATTGGTTCAGGCAACGCTGCCCTAGTCCAGTGGGAGGTGGAGTGTATCTGAGCTCAAATGCTCGTAGTAGGAGTTACAAGCGAGAGAGAGAGGGAGCCTGGTCCCAAGTCTTGGTGCGTGGGTGGTGTGCTGATTGAGGCAAGTGCCAATGGCGGAAAACTCTGTGTGTTGAGCTCCCTCCCCCCTTCTCAGTGGCCCTGGGGTCCCTTTTATAGTGCTAAGGGAGTACAATGGTTTAGGTTCAGCTGGTAAGGATAAAAACAAGAGAGAAGTGTAAAAATACAAGGTCGTGCCTTTTTATAGAGGGCCCATGCGTAAATTCATGTAGCCACAGGTGTGGATCATGTGTCCTCTGCTTGACTTGAGGCGCTGAGGCCCTAAGGGGTGTCAGATTCTCTCTGATAGGGTAGACACGTGAATCTCGTTGACTGGGCAAATCTGGACGAGTCGTTTTGTGGTCGTGCGTGGCGGAGCAAGCCCTCTGACCTCCTCGAGCTCTTTTATTGATGTCGGAGTGGTTGTATGAATTATTCCCGGGGATGGGTGGTTGATGGCGTCGCTTGTACTTATGTAGACTCGGGGCGGGGTGGTTACTCTATAGTGGGATCGATGGGATGGAACACATCCTTTGTGGCTCTCAGGCGGTGTGACTGACGGACAGGTTACTCAGGCTTTACGAGGGATGGTTACAGAGCTCTCGAATGACTGAGCCCATCCCGTAGTGGTTGGTTACTGTAGGTTCGACCAGTCCACGATACTCTAAGGAGAGGTCACGGAGGTCGGATGAGCAGTGGGTGGGACCCACGAGCTCTGAGGACTCGCTTGAGCTTCGGTCGTGGTGACCCAAAGGTCGTGCAGTCGCGGCGGTCGAGGGACCTGCAAGGTCGATCAAGTCGTGCCGCGACCTCGGGAGGTCGTGCAAGTCGAGGTGAGGTCGCGCGACCTCAGAGGTCATACGAGACAGGGGCAAAGTCGAGGGCCCCCGAAGGTCGTATGGGTCGGTAAATGGCCTGTTGTTGGGCCGTCTTTGTGAGGGTTAGGCCTCATTAGGTTTAAGTCTGCGTTTGTGATGGGTACCTCTGAGATGGGTAC
The DNA here is from genome assembly GCA_015847255.1 of Hyparrhenia diplandra. Classification (NCBI taxonomy): domain Eukaryota; kingdom Viridiplantae; phylum Streptophyta; class Magnoliopsida; order Poales; family Poaceae; genus Hyparrhenia; species Hyparrhenia diplandra. Next base: position 194,412 of record JADLZK010012851.1, read on the forward strand.
CTGACAATAAGGAAGTGAGCATTTGAGTGAACAATTTTATATGAAAGGTGAGAGGTGGAGGTTTCATTCCTTTCCCTTGTAGGGCTTACAATTACAGATGAATCCCTACAAATTGCATCTCGTTCCTAAACACTCACAAATTAGCCCCTAGACTTCGTAATTGGACCTTATTACACACTAATGGAGGGCACTAGCTTATGCCACACCCCCAACAATATATACATCCTCTAAACTAATATCAACTGCCAACTATTTACATTATGCAAATGGTATACATTTCAGTAAACCACAATGTTTACTCCCAAGTCCCATCCCCACCAAATATGCAACACAAATGTAACATCACTATACTTTATTATTTTGCAGCCCATACTAATAGCAATAGAAGATATTCCACTTATATCAATTAGAAATTGGAACATTTAAATAGTTAACACTTGTTTTGTTTCTTAATACTTTCATACAATGAAGCAGTAAGAAAAGAAGTCATTGTATAGTATAAATGTAAAAATGATGCAGGTAGGCAAAGCACAGTTGCTCTTGAACAAATTTGAAAAAAAAAAAAGATGTGATCATCCCAAACTATGGAAATAGTACTATACAAGGACCTCGAACACAACCCGCTACCATAGTTCATAGAAGATTTCCTAGTGATAGAACTCATACATAAACATCATACTGGTCCTTTATAGGAGCCACTCTATATGTTGTAGGGTCGAGATGGGGACTAGATGGGGGGTGAATAGTCCTTTCTAAAACTAATTGCGCCGGCTAAACAAATATAATGCGGAATTGAAACTATTCGTTTTGCCAAGACTTCACCCCTCTAGCTATGACTCTAAATCACCTCACGAAAGATCCTACACAAAGCAAATGAGGTGATAAGCCTAGCTTGAGCTCCTAACCGTTTCTATTGCAAGGTCACACAAACCTATGCACTAGTACTTGAACAAGGGTGAGCTCCTACACAATTCTAATGAGCAAAAGCACAAAGCCAACCTAAGCTCACTAGATGCATAATGGACAAGGCGACACACGCCTAACCCAAAGGCTCAAAATACTTAGCTACACAAACTAAGCAAAGCAACTAAGCAAGCTACACAAGCTAGTAATTGCAATAGCTACTCCACAAGCACAAGTACAAGGTATATATGAATATAAATACAAAGCTTGTGATTTGGAGAATGCAAACCACCGAGAAGAGTAGACAAGTTGACACCGGTGATTTTTTTACCGAGGTATCGGGAAGCTTGCCAACTTCTCCCTACTCCCCTCGTTGTGTGTCGACCAACACCTTAGGTGGTTCCTTCGGTGTTTCACCTAGATGGTTCTTGATTGTGATTCTCCGATCACTTGCCCCTCAAGGCACGCCCGCAAGGCACCGCAAGACACCACTCTCAAGTGAGCCTCTCAAGGCACCGCAAGACACCACACGCACAAGGGAGGTACTCACCGACACGCTCTAGTAGTGTCGCTCTTCGTGATCCCCGCGAGGTGAGCACGAACCTCTCACAAATCCTCCTTTGGAGCACCACACAAGCTTCCTTGCGTGCTTCACAAAGTCTCTTGCCACCAAGCCGTCTAGGAGGTGGCAACCTCCAAGAGAAACAAGCACACCGGCTTGCAACACGATCACCTAGTGCCACGAATGCGATCTCTCAACGCGAATGCACTAGAATCACTCCTCACTTTGATTTGGATGAACACTATCAATCACAAGTGAGTGGAAGGGCTCTCAAGCACCACAACACAAGCCACCAAGGCCCAAGTGTGCTCAGCACCCGAAACAAGTCGGGTATGTGGTGTATAAATAGCCCAAACCGAGAAACTAGCCGTTGGGGATGAGAACTCACTTTTTGCACTGCGCCGGACGCGCCAGGCGGTGTACAAAACAGCCCCCGAGCAACTAGCCGTTGGCACGCTTTTCTACAGCGCCAGGCGCGCCAGGCGCAGCCCCGGACGTGGTCCAGAGAGGGTGTAAACCAATCGATCCGCCGGACGCTTTTTCTACAGAGCCGGACGCGTCCTACGCTAGTCTCAGTGTCCGGCGTTGTTGTCAGCACGACCAACGCCCGATCAAACGTCCATAACTCTTTCATCCGAACTCCGTTTTCGATGATCTTGGACTCTATGGAAAGCTAACTCAGAGGGCTACACAACCCACATGGTTACTTGATCCAAAGCTCAATGGATCAAAGCAGTATTCCACTCCAAAGTCAGTCCTAGTGTCCGAGAAACACCGAAACAACTTCTCCTTTGCAAATGTGCCAACACCACCAAGTGTACATCACCATGTGCATGTGTGTTAGCATTTTCACAATCATTTTTAAAGGAATTCTCTCTTGATCTCACCACGCCACTCGATCCTAACACATCGCAAAGTTAGATCGCACAAGTGGCACTAGATGACCGAGATGCAAACAAGTTTGCCCCTCTTGATAGTACGACCATCTATCCTAAACCCGGTCATAAACTTCTCTAAGCACCAATGACCGGCGAAATAAAATGCCCTATAGGTTATACCTTTGCCTTGCGCATTTCCATTTCGCTCCATCTCCAAGTGCCGATGCAACACATGCACCAACACGATCAAGAATGATATGATCCACTTCATATCATCACATGACCTTCTTGGTCCATCGATCTTGACCTCACTTGCTCTTCACCGTTGCGTCGGTCCGTCGGCGCCAAGTCTTGCCCAAGCTTCACCGCCTCGCGGTCCATGACTTCAAAGCCTCGACTTGCCCTTCACACTTGCAACCGGTCCATCAAGCCAAACCTTGTCTTGATCTTCACCACCTCGGTCACATGACTCCATGTCATGTCTCATATGCAATAAAGCTCCTTCATTGTGTCAAGCAAATGTGAACTAATCTCCTGTGTATTATCTCAATCACACATTATTAGTTCACCTAATGTTGTCACTCAATTAACAAAACCACAAGGGACCTTTCACATGCTCACACAAAATTGTAAACCATATGGCATAATATTGTCACAAGAGCACGGTATCTGGCCCAAAGCTGCAAAGCCTCTGCCCAACCTTGCACATCAACAAATGAAAACGAATCACACCTATGACAATAAAACGACAATAAACAAAGGAGAATGCAAGTAAATTACAATAAGAATCATATAATTATATATCTATATAGATCTCAAGAAATTCAAAAGATTTGGAAAGGGGAACAAATCTACTACACCTATATAGACAAACCCCACTAGCTAATTCTCTTAACATGCAAGCTAGCCACCTCATCATTCCAATAACATGCCCACTAGCTAATTTTTTTCAACATGCAAGCTATCTACCTCATCATTCCACTAACAATCGCATTTATGATCAACTAGCATTTGAAATTATAATCGACATGCAAGCAAGACACATCATCCACTAGCATTATGCCACGCCATCCACTAACATTAACTTATAATTGTTTATCCCTTTATATAAATAATCTTAACAACCCCACTAACTAATTCTTTCAACATGCAAGCTATCCACCTCATCATTCCACTAACACTCACATTTATGGTCAACTAGCATTTGAAATTATAATCTACATGCAAGCGAGACACATCATCCACTAGCATTATGCCACGGCATCCACTAACATTAACTTATAATTGTTTATCCTTTTATATAAATAATCTTATTCCAAACCATCGACAATTTTTGGCAACGCATGGGATATTGCTTTCTTGATCCTTGAGACCTTAAGGTTTTTGTGTTGGAAATTCTCATTAAATAACTCACATGTTTATATATTTATTTCCATCATCAAATGATCAACCCACATGTTTATATCTTTCTTTTCATTATCAAATGATCACTAAAAAACTAACCTTAAATTCCCACGACAGCCAAGCGTCTAGATTTTCTTCAAGTTACATATATTATTTGAAGACAAACACCGAAGGTATGTTGGATCATTAGCAGGTAAGTACTTTCTCAAATCTATTCTTACATTAAACCGATAATTTTGTGTTGTACATTAAGTTCCAAAAATCCCCACAAATTAGTGACCTATGTTTTCTTTAAAGTTGAAGATCCAAGATTAAGATGATGTCTTTTTTTAGTTTATTATTGAAATTATTTTTAAATTCCTATTAGCTAGATTAAATTTAGTTTTGCATACCGTAGCAACGCGTGCGGGAATTCACCTAGTCTAGGAAGAAAGGCAAGAAAAAAGAAGAACACCCTTTTCCTTTGGAAAGTCATGCCGGAATTTCCATGACTCAAGAAACCAAAAAAGACTAAGAAAATTGCAGTGCGTACTCGAAGAAACCTTTTTGCAGTAACTGTAAAAAAAGTTCTAAGCTGGTGAATTCAAAGGAGGGCGCGGCAAAAACCCCACGCCGTGTTTGCAGTTGAAACATACAACATTCAAGGAAGTATGATAATACTGGTCCTCTATACAGTTTGATTATATCCAGCATTTGGTTTACCAAACATATTTCAGAATTGACAATCTAATGACAAAATAGAGCATCAAGCTTATGGCTTACATTCAAAGTTAGTCAGATAGCGATCCTATTAAGCAAATCATTGAACAAAACCATGATCAGAGTCATCATAGACACCTTTATCCTTTGCATTCTCTACACAAATGAGCCTCTGCTTTCAATACCATATGAAAATCGGTCAGCACTCTTAATCTTCAGTACACCGCTCTCGTGTTATTAACCTCTCAGCATGTATGATACTATGATAAAGATGATTTCATATGTGTTTTGGCATAGAATTGACAAGTACACCCTCCATTCCGAATTATAAATTTTTTTGGCTTTTCTAGATACATCGTTTACTATGTATATAGACATAGTAACATAGTGTATATCTAAGCGCATAGCAAAAGCTATGTATCTAGAAAAGCCAAAATGTCTTATAATTTAAAATGGAGAGAGTACATCAGTACGGAAGATGAGAAATGCATCCTCACGCAGTTATAATACACAATGCTGAAGGATATCTGAACATACAGGACACAACCTCTAAGCTATAGTTTCATATTTCGTGTACCAATCACATAATTCAAAATTGACAATCTAATGACTGATGAAAGCGAATTATTGGACAAACTCATCATCAGAGTCATCATAATCACTGTCTTCATACTCCTCACTATCTGCCTCCTCCACAAATGCATTCATGTCAGAAGAATCCTCAGATTCCTCACGCTCCATTTCCTCAACCCCAATTGTATCATACTTCATGCGCTCATCAAATCTGGCATCAGAACAGTTAAGAAGCCATGCAAGAGAGCATGTGAAGCCCTTCCGGGACACCATCTCATGCCGAGGCCTCACAGTCGACTCGAGGCCATATGTGAAGAAGGCAGGGAACTCAACCAGCTCCTCCAAATCCCTCTCCATCTCATTCTTGAAGAAATCAAAATTCATCCTCATTATATCCATATTTAGTGCGAGCAATTGGGGCATGCCACAACCATTTTGCTCACTTGAGAGAGCATAAATCCACAAGCTGTGAGGAAATTAACATGCTTCAGAACCGCAGCTCGTCCAAGACTAATGGCTTGTGGCATCCTCTCGACCACTCTCCCAAAATCTTCACGGTTAACCAAAATGCTCGACTCAAACAAGCTCTGCTGTGCAACAAGCTTGTCCCTCAGTTCAAGCCCAAGAATGTCAGGGTACTGCATCACAATGGATGCTAGAGCCTCCTTCCTCACTCCAAACTCCATAAGAGCCTCAGTGTTAGGCTTCACCTTCTCCTCTAGCCCAAATCCAAGTACATATGGCTTCTTCTCTATTATTCTTGCAACAGCTAACCTCTGCAGCCCAATGCCCTCGAGGTGTTCGACGAAAGGTTTTATTATCTTCCCCACGCGCATTCCAAGCACCTCTGGAAAACGGGTGATGACGCTGCCGATCTGACGCCTCCCCACTCCAATGCCGACGAGGTAGGCGACGGAAGTGCTCATGGTACCCTCGAGCTTGAATCCGAGGAGCTCCGGGTACCGCTCGAGCACGCGCGGCACGTCAGCAGGCCTCACGTCCATACCCTGGAGGTACTTGACGACAGGGGCAAGGTCGACGACGACGCTGGCGTGCAGCACCTGCGGGTACCGTCTCAGCAGGTCCGGGGAGCGCGTCGCGGCGGACGCCGAGCTTGCCGAGGTAGTCGAGGACGGGGACCATGTTCTTGCGCACGCTGCAGCCGAGAGCGAGAGGATAGGCGGCGAGGTCCTCGCGGGTGAGCCCGAGGGAGCCCAGGAACTCGGCGCGCTCCTTCATGACGTCGACGGTGACCGGGAGCTCGAGGCCCGCGAGCTCTCCCGGGTCGACGCCGAGGGAGGCGAGGAAGGCGTCCACGTCGGCGCGGCGGGCGGCACGCTCGCGCTCCATGTCCAGGAGGCTGGGGCGCGCGTAGAGGGATGAGGATGTGCGGCGCGACGGCGCGGGCCGGGGGAGCGGCGCTCGGCTCGGGGCGGCGCGGAGGCGGAGGCGGAGGCAGAGGAGGAGGCGCGGAAGCGGAGGAACCTGCGAAGGCGAGGGGCGGGGAGGAGCGGCGGCGTGGGGTGGGCGGAGAAGAGGAGCGACTTCATCATTTGGACTGGGGGAGTGGAACTGGCAACAGGTGAGCGTCAGACAGAGGTCCGGGGGCGATGAGATGGAGCCGCCTGCGGCTGCAAAGCCTGGGCCGGGCTTCTTGAGGGGCATAATGGGCCGGTCGGGCCCGAAATCCCAACCGCACTAGTAGTACTCCAATCCCAGCGGGCCAGGCGCCCAGACCGCACCCGGCATGTTGGCTTCCATCTGCCGGCGGCGGCTCCTCCGCCTCTGCCAAATCCCCTACGCCGCCGGCACAAACCCCAGCGGCGCCCTCTCCCACGGCCACTCCTTGGCAACCCTCGCGGGGGGACCCGTATCCGAGCCCTGTCCCGCCACTGTCTCCTGCGGACTCTCCCCGCCGCCGCGGCCGCCCACGAGCTCCCAATCCGCTCCACCGCCAAGGCCGCCGCCGCCGTCCGCGCGCTCTTCCGCAGCTACGCCTTCACCGACGCGGAGATCGCCGACCTTGTCCGCCGGTTACCGGAGATCCTCACCCTGGATCCCGAGCGGGTCCTCCGCCCCAAGCTTGACCTCTTCGCCTCGCTCGGCGTCAAGCCGCGGAAGGTCGCCCGCAGTCCTATCCTCCTCATGCGCAGCCTCGACAAGCACCTCGTCCCCTGCGTCCAGTTCCTCCGCAGCATCCTCGGCGCCGATGACGACGTCTGCCTCGCCATCTCGCGCAACCCACGCGCCCTAGCCATGGCCGACCTAGAGAAGAAGATGTGCCCCGCCGTGGACACCCTCCGCTGCCTCGGGCTCCCCGAGGAGTCCATCCCGAAGCTAGTCATCATCGAGATGGACGTGCTCATGATGTCCCCCGACCGCATATGCCAGATCTTCGAGTTCCTCAAGGAGCACGGCTTGGGCTAACAGAGATGCGCTTCCTTTACGGAATTCGCGCGTTGTGCGGCATGAGCAGGGAGATGTGGCTGCATAGGGTGGCCCTGTACCAGAGCTTGGGGGTGTCCGAGGGTGAGCTAAACAGGGCGTTCAAGAGGTTGCCGAGTATACTGAGCTACTCTGATGAGAACATAAAGATGAAGCTCCGGTTCTTCCTGGATGAGCTCAAGCTTGAACTAAGCGAAGTAATGGGGCGTCCTGATCTTATGGGGTATAGCTTGGAGAAGAGCATCATACCAAAGTGTGTCGTACTGAGCTTGTTGATGAGGGAGGGAAAGATTGGGCCCAAGCCCAACGCCAAGTTGATCACGGCGTTGCTTGATAGCGCCAAGGGGTTCTCCACAAAGTATGTATTGAGGTATGCTCATGATGTGCCAGATGTTGTTAAGGCATACGAGGGTAAGATTGCATTTGATGGTTTCAGGGATCAGGATGTTTTAGTTCCACTGAAGCTGTGAGGCAAGTTTTGTAGGATTATATCACAAGGTTAGGTGTCATGCCTTCCGATGGCATTGAGATCAAGGCATGCTATGATTCTAACACTGTTTCACTGAGTGATGTTAATTCTAGCCATTTTTCACATAACCATCTCCATAGAATTTACTTCCTCAATTACATATTAAGATGTTTTGGCTTTTCTAGATTTCTTGCTTTGATTATGTATTTTGAGATAGTGTATGGCCCTGTTTGGGAACGCTTATGCTCAGCTTATGAGCAGAATGAGCAGAAAAATCCGCCAAGCGGGTTGCGGTCAACGACGTTCGATGGTCGCGCTCAACTGAAAAAGCGGAAAAATGAACTGGCGCCGCGGCGAGGAAGGGCAGCGTTTCGTTTAAACGCTTACCGCGATTCTGCTTGCCGCGGTCCCAAACAGGTCCTATATCTAAGTGCATAGAAAAGCTATGAATCTAGAAAAGGCAAAACAACTTATACTTTTGAATGGAACGAGTACCTTTTTGTAGCCTTGTAAAAATAATGTGGGTCTTGTGATGTTTGTTGTCTAAGTTCATTCGATTTGTTATGCTTTTGAAGGCTCTTTCAATAATATTGATTTTGAATTATGTTGCATGAATGACCGTAGTACTTCTTTTACTATCTGGATTAAGACCCTGTTCCTTTCTAATTGATGTATAAACTTGTCATCCATTGACAACTTCGACGATCCTGATTTTGTTGGTCCTCACAATATGCAACGTGTGTGTCCATTTTATATGCAGTCATCGAGCATTTTAAAGCGAAACTTATGATCTGTTTACAAAATGGTTCTTGTGGGTTTGATGCATTTGTTGAATTGCTATTGTATTTGTGAAGCTTGTGTTACATAGGTGATCTTGTGTGTGAAAATTTCTATTCTCGTCTTCTCGATGAGGCTCTTGTCCTGGTGAGTTAAATGCCACCTGGTGAGTTAAATGCCACCAATTTAAGCTTGATAGCTGACCGTAGTAGAGATAAGGCGGTGAGTATGGTTTGCATGCTTTCATTACATCAACAACACAGAAAACAACTTCATTGGGAAATCGGAAATACCGAAATACATCAACAAATAGCTATCGTCGAGTTGAGGACTGCTTTTACATAAACCTTGTCTTAACCAGATGAGTGGAGAGTTTATAAAATTGTCTATATCAAGATGTTACTAGGACTAGTATAGTGCCCGTGCTAGCTTACTACGGTTTCATTTAATATATAGATGCACACGAAAACAACACAACGGCAAATATTTTCTCCATACTTCCATTTCACACAATTGCATATAACCATGTATAAATCCAGAAAACACATGCAAAACAAAGTTAATTCTATCAAAGTTGAAGAATCTAGCTAATTATTATGCTTTGTCAAAAGCTGTTTTCATAGTACTGAACTTAACACTGAAAGTTCCATGTTTTGCTAATATGCAAGGCGTTGCATAAACATTCCCAAAGATTGTAAGGAAAACAACATAAAATATACTTCAAATCACTTGATATGGACCGAGAGAGAAAAAATAAGGCATTGCATTTACTATATGTAATAAAATGAAATTACACTGTCTTTCCATAGACAAGGCATTGCATTTACTGAACCATTTCCAAAATGCCAAAACAATGATATCAAAGACAAAACATACTGGAGCTATCATTCATACAGTCTGATCATGTAACAGACTGGAACCAATTCCTGATTATTCCTAGTTTCCATTAAGTGAACCAATTCCTGATGAGTGATGATAATATGATCTCGTGCTCCGTCCTTAGTTAATTCAAGATCCTTGACATGAATGGTTCTCCTACAGATCAAAGATCAAGTATAGGAACTAATATTCAAATGAAACTTTTTCTTTGAAGGAAAATGTGGAGCAAAAGCTGATGGCAGTCACCCTATAGAAATGACCTCGTGGAGGATCCATCTTGCATATCTCGAGCTGAACAACAACATGCACTTGGATCCACCTCAACCACTCAGGATCAATGCTCATATGAAGAGGAGACTAATCCAACTATCTAAATGGCTCAAAGACTATCGAACGGTCACTCACCACCTGATCAGGAACGCCACATGCCTTCATCTCCGACTGCACCTTTTCTTGTCTTTAGGCGAAATAAAACAATCAATATTGTTTTCCAACTGTGTCTCTATGCAAAACAGAAACATGGTAAGTACCAAACAAAATTATGTGCCCTTTGCGACGATGATGAGTGACTCCAAGAAAGAAACACTTTGTAGATTGGTGATACAGTTAACACTCTTCAGCTTGGTGATACAGTTAACCACATTGTAACATGTCATTCTGATTTCTCATGCAAACATGTCATTCAGATTCATATTACAAATTATTCAGAGTTCATAAATAATAAATGCATACATGTCATTCAGATTCAGTCAAGTCTCAAGTAACATACATGCAGCCAACAAATAAAATCAAGGCGACACAAAAAGGGGGGGACAGAGAGCTGTGTCAAGTCCTCCTTTCATACTGACAGTCATACCTTGAACGATTTTTCATTCACCACCACTGCATGTTTTTGGGAATAAGTCCAGAAGGAAGACCGTATGAACCATCAGAGTATACACCCATGGAAACAAATGTTCCCTACAAAAAAAATAGGAATTGAAGACGTTGATACAAGTTCCACCACTGCATGTTTTTGGGAATAAGTCCAGAAGGAAGACCGTATGAACCATCAGAGTATACACCCATGGAAACAAATGTTCCCTACCAAAAAATAGGAATTGAAGACGTTGATACAAGTTTTTTGAAGGTTGATAGTTGTTACAATTGAAACTGAAAGAATCAAAAGGAGCAAAGAACTGAACCTGACCTCAGGGGTTCCAAGAACCCAATCACAAATATGATGCCCGTGCTATCACGGGTTTATTCTTTGGGATGCACATAAAAATAACCATACGACAATAATTTTTTTCAACTCAGCAACAAGTAATAGTAGCAGCAGACTTATTTGTCCACATCGAGCAGTTTGATCGTTGAAAGAGCATCAGAATTACTTAACAATCACTTATGTTAATGAACAACTATACTCTTCCTCTGATTCTGAATCTGATAGTGAAGTTGTCATTGAGCGCCTTGCCACTGTCGATGAAACATGATGAAACCTTACAATGGAGACTGCCTGCCTCCAGTTGATTCAGTAGAAGTACAAAACAATGTATCTGCAGTGCTGACCAAAATGTGGCCGTCAAGATCAACAACACACTTATTAAGTCCGGTAAAAAAATTCAGAAATAGATTGAAAGGTGGACTGTTGACAGTTCAGAAATAGTTTTAACTCAAAAAGTAAAGATGCACATGTAGTGCACAACAGTAACAAGTTTTTTTGTATAATACATCGGAATTTCAATTTATACACCTAACAGTCTAATAGTTGTTGGACCATCACTGAACATGACTTTTTTATTGATAAATAACTCGATTCGAAATATATCTGGTCTTCATAACAGATTAGAGAATTTCACAGCAAATAATTTTCAGGAATATCTTAACATACCACTTTGGTAAGAGAGCAAAGACTTGACATCCAAAGCGTTGAAACAAACCAAAGCCTGTTTCAGCCATCTAATTTGCGAACAGACAGAGATTGCTTCTCTGAAACAAACCTAATAGCACATCCCTGCATAGAACAGCAAGCGTTAGCTAAATACCCCGAGATTAGGCTAAGCCACAATCTTACCGCAAACATTGTGGAAGTATTTATATTTTATATAAGAATAATATATGGTCCTGATTTGGTTGGTTTTCAATGGCAGCCAACAGTTCAGACCAAAAAAGGAGATCATCTAATCGTCAAGATAAACTGATGTTACTTTTTATTCAGTTAAAGCAAACTGCGACATATTTATATTAATATAAGAAGTTCCATTTGCATGGAAATAAAGGCATTGTACAAGTTCCAATCTTCACGGAATAATGTATGGGAAGGTGTGTAACAATCAGCTCACAGAAGACCAAACGATTTGTTATTCTTTTCACTGAACTGAAACGATTCAGTTATGGTTTTCTATAAGAGCGACACACATTGACAAGAAAAAAGAGCATATTAGACAAACTAATTTAGGATTCTAGCCAGTCAAAACAACATAATATATGCAGCTCTCAAGAAAAAAAGAGCATATTGGACAAACTAATTTAGGATTCTAGCGAGCCAAAACAACTGAAAGCAAGCATGAACGTGAGCATTCATGGAATGCAGCACAACCTTAAAATCAGTTATACCCATCAGGAACAAAAGAATTATTGCTATGTGCACTGTTACTGCACTTATGAAGTTATGGGAAGATCTCAAGTTCATAATAATTCACCATATGTAACTATTAGCCTAACCAGCCTCTCACCAAATACCTGTGCACCTCCTCGTCCTGAGCCCATGGACCCCAATATTGTAGAGGCACTCTCGCCAACAGATTGTGTCCCAAATCCATGCTGCAACAAGGAAAGGGATTGATGAGGACCTCCTTTGGTAACTGAGAACACAGCAGGGGGCACCTGAGAAATTAATATAAGCAATGAACAGAACAATTATTATGAAACACAGTCATAAAAAAAGATTGTAAAGACCAATTATTGCTCCGGCAACCTACGGATCTTAGAATCTCTACTATAATGTCCCAATTATTGTAAACACATACTTGTTCTGATATAAACCGAAGATTTTGGTGGCGTCCTTATAAACAATATAAACCACTGAAGCATATATAGCTCAACTTGGAAGACCGTAGAAACCATTGAAGCATATATAGCTCAACTTGTAACCTTGGTGGCTCAGGTTTGACCTGCAATTAATAGAGGATATAGGAGACAATTAACACATAAGAATAGGCTAATATGGTTGATCTACAAAATACATAAATCATAGAACACAGCTACATGATTATGCTACTCTGAGCTGATATATAGAATGCATTATTATCCATGAAATTCGGAGAAACATAACATTATTTGACCTGGCCTAAACTCAAGAGAAATATTTAATTTCAAAAGGAGGGAGCATCCGGATGGAAGTATGGAGGACCGGAGAGAAATTGAGAAGAGCAGTACCTGGCCTCTGATGACAGCGATGGTTGGGAGAGACTCCCAGAGGGTAGGGAAGTCTCTTCCTCCTCCGTGGTCTTCAAGAGCGGTGCAGGCGTGTTGGATGCGGTTCATCGGCCCTATCAGGCAATCCATGGAAGAGACGTAGGTCGACTGGGATCTGAAATTGCAGGACGTTGCAGATAAGGACTCAATCTAAATCGAACAACTCTAGGGTTCCACAATCCAAAATTTAAGGTCGGATTGAGACTCACCGTGGGGCTGCTGGCAGGGGATGGAGACGTCGGTGTCACACGCTTCTCGGAGAAGACCTCGATGGGGAGGGAGCTCGCGCTGGCCAGGGAGTAGGGAAGGTCGCGCGAGCGCAGAGGCTCGGACCCCATCCCTTGCGGGTTCACGTGCTGGCTCCGGCGGAGGAAGACGAAGAGGCAGAAGTGGCGACGCGCGGAGGCTCGCGGGGAATCGGGGGCCGCGACAGCGGGATGGCGGCCGGAGGCGTCGGAGCCCACACCACGCCCCCGTCCCCGCGCCGTCGTGCAACCTGCAGGAGCTCCCACGCAGGTCAACATAAGGAAGCAGCCCCGGCCTCGGAGAAGCGCCGACGAGGGCGGTGGCGGCGCAGAACTTGGTGTTTTCAATTTCTTTTTTTGTCGAGGCTGGGATTCGAACTCGCGGCGTGGTAGAGCGTTGATGCGGGAGGGTGAGATGTCAGAGCATGCATCAAACTTTCAATCCGGCGCCCGAATCATTTGACGCGTTGTTTTGTACAAGGCTTGGATTGATTTTTTCGTGAACCCTCAAGTGGGGACATTATAGTAGAGATCTTGGTAATTATTATGTCGATATGTTGGCGAATACAAGATTTGAATAGTAACTTTGAAGGGAGAATGCACTTCGGGCCACCGTCTCTGTTGGAGAAAAGAAGTGCTTTAGTATATTGATGATGACACTGATACGCCACTATTCCTTTCAAATCCTTTGCTCTGTACACCTAACAACTCAAAAGTCATGAGCATTCTAATAAATGATCGTGTATTAGCAAAAAGCTAAACCACAAGCTAGGAGAAAAAGAAGTGCTTTAGAATATTGACACTGATACGTCACTGTTGCTTTCAAATTCTTTTGCTCAATAATTAACAACTCAAAGGCCAAGAGCATTCTAATAAATAAATGATTGTGTATTAGCAAATGCTAAAACCACAAGCTACACCAGAGCACCTGGTTCAGTATAGCACAAAGCATTTTTTTTTTTTTTTTTTGAGAATATAGCACAAAGCATTTTAGGAGACAGTACTACGGTAGGAGCATTTTAGGAGACAGTTTGATAAACACAGGTGATCTTCAACGATGGTAGGAACATTTTAAGAGAGATTCATAAATACCCAAAAATTCATTTACAGATGTGAACATCTAGAAAAGGACTCCCCTCAAAATGAAGATCATCTCAGCCAACACAGGTTATTACGGTTGTTCAAATAGCCACCAAAACTCAAATACAACTTCATTTAATGTGAAACTTTATAAACTTACTGAACTATACAGTAGTAATACTATCTTAACCTTTTTTGTTTTGTTTTGTTTTAAGTATGACTGTGTCTAAAATTAGCTCCAAATTGGACAATTATTATTTGTATATAAATATATCTTTGTTAAGTAAGTAACATATAAACCACCGAAAATGTGCAGCACGGGATGGTGAGGGACTCTCTTTCAAGTTTCTCAAAAAATAAAAAGCCCCCAGATCGACAATTTACAAGTCTGGTTGTTCTTCCATGCAAAAGGTGCTGCGGTGAGGAGCCAAACGAGCCGAAAAAAACAAAAGAAGGGATTAGGCAGCACGGGAAGAGCGTTTGTATACCTACCCTCCTCCTCCGTCAGTTCCGATCTGCCTCTCCTGAACACAACAACACGACAGACTGAACAGAGCAGAGAGCAACACGGGCGCTGATGGCGATGGGGGCGGCGCTGCGGGCGGCTGCCGCCGACGCGGTGGTGACGTTCCTGTGGGTGCTGTGCGTCTCCACGCTGGGGGCCTCGACGGCGGCGGTGACGTCCTACCTGAAGTTGCAGGGCGTCCACTACGCGCTCCTGGTCACCGTCTCCCTCCTCTCCGTGCTCCTCTTCGCCTTCAATATCCTCTGCGACGTACTCGGCGGCGCCAGCTTCAACCCCACCGGCGTCGCCGCCTTCTACGCCGCCGGAGTCACCAGCCCCTCCCTCTTCTCCGTCGCGCTCCGATTTCCGGCACAGGTAGTTTTCACCCTTCGATTTGGATTCAGTTCAATTCAAGGGTTCAGAAATGTCTTCTTCAGAGACTGATGCGGACTACTTTTTTTTTTTTTCTAACTGATCAGGCCGCCGGTGCTGTGGGCGGCGCTCTTGCCATCTCGGAGCTGATGCCGGAGCAGTACAAGCACATGCTTGGGGGACCCTCGCTCAAGGTGGATCCCCACACCGGCGCCGTCGCCGAATTAGTGCTTACTTTCGTCATCACCTTGGCCGTGCTCTTGATCATAGTCAAGGGGCCCCGCAACCCCATCATCAAGACATGGATGATCTCCATCTGCACCCTGTGCATGGTCCTTTCCGGAGCAGCATACACCGGCCCTTCCATGAACCCAGCCAATGTCAGTCTCTTCCTTCCTTTCTTTGTTTTTTTTTGTTTTGGTAGTTTCCTGTCACCATCTATAAATACAGTGAGCAAATTTGGACGGGCAATTAGAAAATAACTGCGCCTTTTGGTCCATCACAGGGAACTTTAGCAGCTTGACTGCCTATATGACAAATATGTGTAGATATATTTGATGGTTTCAGGAATGTTACATATGTGGGTAGTCTGATCGGTACCGATCTTTAGTGAGAAAGGTGAATTTATATCATGATTTAGTGGTATGATTTGGCCACTGTACATGCAACGGATATCGTATTTGGGGAGACCACACATGGCCAGATGATACTATAACTCTGTTGTAGGAGCAAGCTGAAAATTTATATAAATTTAAATCAGGGGAAAATGACTCCCATGCATTATGTTTTGAAAATAAAAATTGACAGTGAAGATAAATTTAAAACAAAGGTTTGTATAATCTACTCATTTTGGATGTGCATTATGTTTCTGATACTTATACATCTCTCTAAAAACGTGAAGTGCATCTTTACATCAAGTCAAATCCTGAGCAAAAAGAACTGATGTTGAAAGTTTAAATATTCTGTGCGAGTAATGATGAAACCAGCTACATGAAGGAAAAAAAAAAAAAAACTAAATTAATATTTACTGATCAAAATACTAATACTTTGTTATTGGCTTCTGAAAGCAATTAGATTAATGCTTGTTGTAACCATCATCTTTATTAGAATAACAACAACAAAATTTGAAATGTTTATTTCTTAATTTGATGAATAGTACCTAGTAACATCAATTTCTTTCAAGATAGTACCTATTGGCTATGATTCCCTCTTGTATTTGATATGCACTAGCAAATAATAAATATTATTATGTGTGGCTATTCACGTATCAGTGCCATTGCATGCAATATTATCCACTATACTATTTTCTTTGCTACATGGAAATAAATTATTTCTTTTGCTAGCAAGTGTTATATCACTTGAATGATGCAAATCAGTTGTCTGAATGAAAGGATTTCAGTTCTGGTATAAATAAATATTTACTGTTTATGCATGATTAGTTGATTACCTATTTCTAAAATAACAGTACAAAACTACTGGCATGTTACAACGAGAAGAAAAAAGGTGAATAAAATTATTTGACCAAGAAATCATCATACTTGATCTTTTGAAGCATCTTCTTGTCTCTTTGTCTGAAGGTCCTACATGTGAAATTTTGCAATTCAAGAGCACAACATTGCGGTTCATCTTTTTTTAAAAAAAAAAAATACAGCTCCCAACTAACAGACTCAGCATGGTGAAAGGAAGTGGAAAACAAAATATTATTCCAGAATCCAGAAGAACTCTAGAGACATAGGATTGGTGTTGCTGACTATTCATGTCTAAATCTGAACACGCATTTGCATTCTTCATACTGGTTGTTTGTTCTATGGCGTGAAAAAAAGTATAATTGGAACACTCATCTACAAATTAAAGTTGCTGGACACTGAAATAGATTGTAATAGAAAAGTTAGAAAATTAACAAATTGTAGACCACTAATCATACTACCATATTATTGTAATGAAAAGTTTTATTTTATTTCTTTCTAGACTATTTTATATAGCCTTCAAACTGAATTCTACTTCCTCAGAAAAATGCACCAACATTTACAACTTTAAATTAGTTTCAGTATATTCTTCAATCTTCATGTGATATGTTTTGATATTGCATTTATTTGAACTTGTAGATGTAACATAATTTTGTAAAAACTTAGTCATAATTAGAGAAATTTAACTTAGTACAAAGACAAAATGAACTATAATTTGGAACAGAGTAGATGTTATTTCTTATAAGGAACCATGATTGGAGCATGACATAGAGCACATACACACCTGAAAAGGGCCTGAGTCTTGCATACTTCACCCTTTTTTTGAATCAGACACCAGGCGGATACCTGCCATAGAAACGTGCATTCTAAAGGAACACAACAATACAACGTGAAAAATAAGTGCCAATGATTGTCTATGTATTTGAGGTGAACTAAACAAAGTTAATCACCAAATAGAATGATAAACACAGAGTAAAGTTGGTAGAATACAATGCAGAGTAATGTTGGCAGAATATATCAAACTGTTTGTGCTGATTAACAGAAGCAAGGACAGGGACGATCCTACTCACAAGAGTGATGAGATATAGTGATGGCCACTACTATTGGATCCCAAGAGTTGTTCAGTTCACCATATGCTATTGCTACCCTCAGTGGAATGCTGCCCTAGGAATAGTGGTGTAGATCCTTTCTGAGTTTTAAATATTTTGGTAATTATCTTATAAGAGCTGGTTTAGATTACTGTTTTTAAAGCATTTAAACATTTCTCTGTTACTGGCTATTTTCAGTTCAGTGCTCTTTACTAAAATTAAGGATTCTAGTTTCCTGTTTTCTTTAACTTATGAATCTTGATCAAATAATATTTACAGGCATTTGGCTGGGCGTATGTTAACAATCGCCATAATACTTGGGAGCAGTTCTATGTGTACTGGATATGCCCCTTCATTGGTGCCATTCTTGCTGCGTGGATCTTCAGGGCTCTGTTCCTAGCACCGCCACCAAAGCCCAAGGCCAAGAAAGCATGATGAACATCTTTTGGTCATGGATGCTGGATTTGATAAATCAACATGAATTGTTAGAATTAGAGGAACGCAAAGCATAAGTTCCTGGTGTATTTAATTACCTCAGTTTCCCACCATGTTGAATTTAAATTGATTAATGTGATACTATGTTACTCATACCATTTATATTGTAAGGTTTCCCATGCGAACATGAAATTTCTACCTGTGTATATACAGTACTCGTCCATTACTGTTGATTCCTGACCTGTGGACCAAAAATGTTATGTGTAAATGGTCAAAAGGTTCTGTATGAATCAGCCTGTGTAGCTTTACTTTCTTCACTCCTGAATTCTTCTGACGACTGATAACACAATAAAACAATCCATTGACGCAAGTCTAAATCATAGTCTGTTGAGCTTGAACGCTCTTATTCATCGGTTGGCAAGAGCAACCATACTCAAAGCGAGCTCAAGCTGGCCGGGCCGTCGGTGCTCAGCCTATCCGCTGTTTTCTCAAGTGCAGGCTAAAACTAGAGTTGAACATTGCTGTTTGGTTCAGTCAAAAAAAAGCATTGCTGTTTGGTACGGCACCACCGTACTAGAGGGGGGCAATTTATTGAGACAGCGACAGCCCAAATCACCAAGACCATTATCTTCTTTGGTCTCAGACCGACATACAGGCCGGACATGACACCGGCAAGCAGCAGCTGCTGGCACCCGCACCGTCAGCTAGCCGAGGTGGAAGTTGTTACAGGTGGTCTGCCTGAACAGCAGCGATGAGCTGAAGCCGAGCCGCGACGCCTCCAGGTCGAATTGCAGCAGGTTGTCCTCCATCATGTGCCCGCCGATCACCACCGACGTCCGCGGCGCCTTGCCGCCGTCCACCACGCCGAGGCACAGCGCGCCGCCGTCGGTGGCCACCATGGAGTTCGCCCCGAACACCACCCACGACGTGGCCTCGCTCCCAAGGACCAGCTCGATGGTGGGCACGGCGGGGCCCACGCGCGTGCTCCCCACCTTGCTCCCGTCGTAGCACAGCTTGAAGGGCGCCGCCACGGGCGCCGGCGCCCGCGGGATCATGGCCATCTCCGCCGCGAACGCGTCGGTGACGGCCTCGTAGATCGAGGACTGCAGCACGGTGTAGGGCGCCACCGTGCTGAGCTTGGTCCCGCCCACGCCGCCGCGCTTCCTGTCGATGGCCAGCAGCGTGGCGTTCAGCGGCACGGCGCGGCCGTTCACCTTGATGGCCGTGACGCCGACGAAGTACTCGTCCGACTTGTCGCCCTTGGCGGACACGCCCGCCGTGCTCACCGGGTTGACGAGGAGCGGGGGGTGTAGATGAGCGACGCGTCGGACAGCACCACCCCGGGCTGGAACGCGTAAGGCGCGTCGCCGAAGACGACGACGCCCTCGGACGCGGACGACGGCAGGCAGAGCGCGAACTTCCTGGAGAAGCGGAACGTGGACGCGAGCTGCGTGGGCAGCGCGAAGCGGGCGCGGCTGAGCGACGCCATCCCGGCGGCGCCCGCGCCAGGCCCCGCGTCAGGAACGTGGACCCGCAGGCGAAGAGGAACGCCGGCGCCGTGGCGAGCGGGCCCGGAGCCGGGCGGAACGTGGTGGGCAGCGCCAGCACGTCGGCGATGACGTTGCCGCCCGTGCTGACCCGCGTGACCGTGTTCTCCGGGAACGCGCCGCAGGTGTCGTTGAGGCAGGACGGGCTCGGGGCGCCCGAGCAGGTGGTGGCGCAGGACTCCGACCGCAAGAGGCGGCATGGGCTGGACCCGCACGGCACGCGGCTGTAGGTGGAGGACGCGTACGACCCGGCCTCGCAGTCCACCCAGAGCGTGGCGCCCGCCAGGTCCAGCACCGCCTTCACCGGCACCAGCGGCGTGCGCTGCCGGAACGCCGTCAGGTACTGCTGCGTGGCGTCGTCCTTGCTCACCGGAAGAACCACGGCGCTGATCGGTTTGCCGCCGCCGGAGCCTGCCGCGCCCCGGCAGGCCGATGACAGCAGGCAGAGGAAGAGGACAGCAGCCGCGAGAGGGCGAGCACTGCTAGCTGGGTGGCGTGCCATTGCCATGCTGTGACTGTGAGCGTGCGGGTCGGGACGTGATGGCTGGCGATGTGAAGTGATGATATGATATCAGCGGCACGCAAGGATCGATCTTTATAGCGAGGTGGGGAACGCGCGCGCGGGGCGTGACGCCGAAATGGACCCAGTCGTCGCGGTTTGTGCCGGCAGGCGGTCTGAGC
This sequence comes from Hyparrhenia diplandra, assembly GCA_015847255.1. NCBI lineage: Eukaryota > Viridiplantae > Streptophyta > Magnoliopsida > Poales > Poaceae > Hyparrhenia > Hyparrhenia diplandra. Next base: position 214,879 of record JADLZK010012851.1, read on the forward strand.
GACGAGGCAGCAAGTCCACGGGGCTCGGCAGAATACGCGTCTGCAATCTGCATGGGCATGGCGCGAGCGAATTTTTGTGTGGGGAGATCTAGGCCCACGAGGGCTTATCATTCCTGCCGGCTGCCTCACAGACGGCACGTGACGGTGCGTGGTGTCGCCGCCTCTGACTTGGGACTTTTCTTTAGTGCTACTAGTGCGGCTGAGCTGACGGGTCGTTGTCCATCACTGATCACTCTAGGGCGCAGATCGGGGCAAACCATCGACAGAGTCGGGCAGGCCGACGTGAAAACCATGGGAGGAAGTGTTGGATTGGAGATGGAAGTGCAACGACCAAAAAAAAAAGATCGGCGGCGAGCGTTCGCGGCACACGGGAGCGGGACACGCATGCCCCAGCTTTTGCGCACGCCGGCAGGGGAGGGATGGGTGGATGGCCCCGCTCGCTCCGCTCGCTGCTGCCGGCAGGCGGCAATGGGCATCTTCGCAGCTGACTCGAGTGGCCCTCAGCAGTCAGCAGGAGAACCAGCCGCGTGGGCGACCGGGCCGGACCTTTGTTTGGGCCACGGATTGATCATTTGCAAGATTGACTGAACTCTTTGCTTCATCACTCTTCTCTTCTTTCTAGGCGAAGACCAAAGATAGCTTTGCTTTATTCAAAGCAAATTAGCTCGCTAGCGGTACAAAGATTCACTTGGATCTAAAAGGGGTTAACCGGGGCCTTGTTTAGATGGCAAATATTTGAAACCGGATGTCAGCATCGCGTAAATTTTGAGCAGCGTTTTAGTTTGTTAGTGGTAAATATCATCCTACTCTGGAGATGGCTAGAACGAAAAGAATCGTCTTTGCGATGTACATCTCTAAACCGTGTAATTAGTTATTTTTTTTACCTACATTTAATCACTACTAAACATATAATCTTTTGGTGTATTTAATGTGATGTGATAGAGAAAGTGGAAAAAAAAGGTTAGAATTTCTAGCAATCTAAACAAGGCCCGGTTAACAACTACTCATTTCGAGTCCTCCGTCCTATCATTTCAAAAATATTGGAGAGTTAAAACATCTCAAGTTTGACCAAACTTATATAATAAGATAATAACATATAAGATGTCAACAAGTATCATTGAATTATTCCTTAATTATATTTTCAAATCATATCAATTTGATGCCATACATCTTTATGATTCTCTCTATAATTTTGGTCAAACTTGATATGCTTTGACCCTCAAAATTCTTGGAATGACTTACGATTTAGAAGAATGAAGAGAGTATATAACTTTTACTATATATGCTATCTAAATATACAAATACATTTTGCTGGATATATATAACAATATCTATAAAATGATTTATAGTTTAAATTGGAGGAGTGATTACTATTTTTATCCTTTATTCGTGCATCTCCTATACTCCTTTCGTCCCTTTGAAAGCGTCGTTTTTGACTTTTGCCTATCGAGTTTGACCATTCATTTTATTTTTAAAAAAATTCTATAAATAATAAATTAAATAAATAATTATTAAAGTATCTTTAATGACAAAATAGGTCATAATAAAATAAATAATATTTATGTAAAAATTTGAATATCACAGTGATCAAGCGAGATAACACGGTAAACAAGGTGAAACTTTCAAAGGGCCGGAGGGAGTAGTTACTAAAGGCCACTCATCTTGCTTTTTTCTGCACGGCCAAAAAAAAATCCTCGACTCATCATCTTTCTACAATTGACAATCGGTATCCATGGAAGAATACATGGTGTGGGCAATTTCCAATCAAGCATAAACAAGTTTTGTTACATCATTTTGTAAGCCCACCCTTCCATACACTAGGAGACTTTGACCATCGGGATGTTATCTACCACTCTAGGAAATGGTAAAATCAATTGTTGCCACCCTCCTCTTTCCTCTAGCCTCTTCATGGCATGCCCTGGCCTTGCCTAGCCACTCCCTGCCACCACCGCCCAACCGCAAACACTATTATTGTGCCCTATCACGTGCGCTTGCTTGTTGTGGCCTTGCCAAGCTGCTGACTACTAGGGGTGACTATCGCTCGGTTGTGGTGCCTATAGGGTGTTGGATTCTTCATGTGAGACCAATATTTTTAGTAGAAAGATATTGGAAACGGCGAAGAAAGCAAACAACTATGTTCATAACTTTTTTAGCTATTCGAAAAACCCATTGAACTATTGGAGATGCTCCATCTTTCAGTAAACCCACTCTATAAATCGTTTTTAGAGAGTAGTTTGAACAAAAGTAAGCTATCTATATCTTTTTATCGTCCAACAACAACTATGTATCGTAACAACTATGTATCATGCGCACGCTCCAGAGAGCCAAACCCGCTCTCTATCTTTTTTTGTGCTAGCGATAATTCCATAATATACAATGGCAAAGGGGACATGGCTTACATGTGTCGTTGCTAGTACCTTTGTTTGGGTTGCTATGATCCTCGCCTGGCTTCCCTTGCCACCTCCATATGTCCTTTTTTAGGGAAAAAAATATTATTTGGTGTAGTTGTATGAGGAATGAATGAAAAAAGAGATGATGGTTGATTACTTGTATATAAGCAAGCAAATGCAACTTGTATAGTGTATGAGAATGGCGTATGGGCCCGTCGTCCTCATCTTGCATTGTCAACTTATTATGGGAGAAAACCTTAATTCAACTATTTGAGCATATCCCACCGGGCCGTGTTTATCCTTAAATATGCGCAACCAACCAAATATCTTTGCTTTCGTTGAACTTTAGGCGACTTGATCAATGAGGATAGATAGATCGACCAAACATACCTTTAGCCTCGATACTCATGTGAGTGTAAGTAAAGCGTCTATTTGGTTCACACCAAAAGTTTGACTTTTTGAATCTAAGGCAAACTTTGGTTGCCAAAAAAAAGTGTAGCAAATAAAAATAAAAACCACATTTGTGGCAAAAGTTTGGCAAAAATAAATAAATAAATTTATGATATGATAAACCAAATACATGTCTTAAAAAAAAAACTATAGCATGTCTAACTTGTGGGGGTTACAAATCAAGGTTAGGAGCCAAACAGACTCAACAAGTGCATCATCAAGATTTTTAACTACAAAAAGTGAATTGGAACGTATGGCACAATCGTTTGGGAAAAAAAAACACCTCGAATATATGCATCATGTTCGCTAGCTATATATATATAATTAAATTAAATAAAAGTAGTAATGTGCCCAATGGATACAATCTGCAACTTTATCATCTTGTGTTTCTCTCGGATCCACCTGTTTCTGCTTGGTACAAACTTTGCTTAAATTACGAAAGGGTAAAAAGGAAAAGTCTCTCGAGAATTCAGATCGCCGTGGGGATTCCACATCGTAAAACCACTGAAGACGAGGCGGAGGACCAGACGGAGAGTAGAGCCGCAGCCGCGCAGCGAAGCAGCAGCGGCGGCGACAAAAAGCCCTCGCTTCGGTCGCGCCCGCCGCCCGCCCCCGATCGCTGGTCGCCGCTGCCGGTCGAGTCCCGTCGAGCCGACTAGGTAAACCCTCCCCAAATCTCCACTTGTGTCACCTCTTTGGTCCACATCAGGACCCGATCTGAGACTCTGGGTAGCTCTGCAGCGCTCCCCGATCCGGGTGGCCGCGGCGCCGGCATGGCGCGGTTCGAGGTGAACGGCAAGTCGGTGCAAGGCGTGGACCTGCTGCGGCGGCGCCACTGGGCGTCGCGCCTCGACTTATGGCCCTTCCTTGCGCTCTACGCGCTCTGGCTGCTGCTTCGCCGTCCCGGCGCTCGACTTCACCGACGCTCTCATCATCCTTGCCGCGCTATCCGCTGCTCACATCCTCGCCTTCCTCTTCACCGCCTGGTCCGTCGATTTCCGGGCCTTTGTCGGGTACTCCAAGGCGAGTTGCCTCTCAATTCTTAACCCATCTATAGTCAGCATTATCCATATCTGTTTGAACTCTTTAGATTTTAGGGCTGAACGACTTGAGCTTGGCGATATTGCAGGTCAAGGATATCCGTGCCGCTAACGCGTGTAAGGTGACTCCGGCTAAGTTCTCGGGATCAAAGGAGATTGTACCCTTGCACATACAGAGACATGTGAGTTCAAAATCCTTTTTTTTTTTTTCACGAGAGCTTGTTCCGCCTTCAGCTTTCTTTGGGGGTTACTGAGTGTGTTGTCTGGGTGTTTGTTCAGGTGGCCTCAACTTCGGCTGCAGGCGAGACAGAGGAGATTTACTTTGATTTTCGGAAGCAGAGGTTCATCTACTCGGCGGAGAAAGATAACTTTTTAAAACTCCGGTACCCAACGAAGGAGTTGATCGGTCATTATACCAAGGGCACTGGTTATGGAACTGAGGCCAAGATTAGCACCGCTGTGGATAAGTGGGGTAGAAACGTGTAAGCTGCATCACTGCTCCCCTCCCTATATCGTACTGTGCTTTCAGTTGTTGAGCTACAGAACTTTTAATGATAGCTGTATAATCAAGAATTGCGTAGATCTAAGACGAGAAACACAAATGTAGCTTATGAAGGTAAGGCTGAACTTGATTTAAGGTTAATGTCTAACAATGCCCAATTGGATATTAAATTTCGTTTTATCCAGCACTACCTGAAGGAAATTCACAATTCAACTTATGGGGAACCCACTAGGCCACTATGAGAGTGGATAAGTGTTGCTGATCTGCGCGACACACATTTATTTCACATGTTATCCAAAATAGACTTGTACTATAACAGATGATTCAATTGTGGACTAGATTTAAAGAGTAGGCAAATAGCTGAAGGGAGTTGTGCATACATGGATATGCTACATAACTTGTTGCTGTAGTGGATTCCCTCCATACTTAGGACCTGTTTGAATACAAAGGGCTAATTGCTAGCTACCTAAAAATTAGCCCAAATTAGAGCAACTCCAACAGTTTGCCATTTGTGTTTGGCATTCTCAAATTTTGCCAAAAGCTCCAAAAACTCTCTCCAACAGTTTGGCATTTAGAGTTGGCAATTTAGTGAGTGTTGGCAAATCAGGCCGTTCTGGCGCATTTATCTTGTGGCTTTCTGCGGTTTGGCATTCACAAAGCACATCCGTGCGTATTAGAAGAGGTGGAAGGGCATAAACATAATTTTTTTCAAGAGGTAAGTTTTCAAGAGGTGGAAGGATATAAACATAATTTTGTTTCTCTTCTAGGGTTTCGATATAAATTAGACTGTCAAACTATTGGAGATGAACTCTTTTTGGACTTGGCATTTGCATTTCAGATTTGACAAATAGAGAAATTGCCAAACCAATTTTGCCAAAGCTGTTGGAGATGCTCTTAGCTTTAGTGCCCGAATAGGAGGGCTAACACCATAATAATAATAATAATAATAATAAAATCTTGAACTAGTTTTTAGCCAAGTAGGTAGCCAACCACATCTAACTTGGGCTAATTTTTGGCCCCAACTAGTAAATAGCCATGTGTAGACAGGCCCTTCGTGTGATCGCAAACCCTTGCCCTTTTGGACATACTTGCTATCCAACTTTTGGCTATAAATATTCTGAGTGTTCAGAGTGGACTTCTGGATCTGTGTAGGGAAAGGATGTTGGTAGTAATTATAATTTACATGTAATATGATACCCCCTCCGATCACAAATACTTGACACATTTGACTTTGCATGGTCTTCATTGTGTATATTTTACCAAAGTATTATCTTAAAATCTTCAAATATAAGAGATCGTACAAGTATTTTGATTACAAATAGACACATATAACTTACATGCTCCCAAATAAAATAATGTATTACTCCATCACTCCAAATTGTAAGGCATTTTGGCTTTTACTAGACACATTGCTTTTGCTATGTACACTTGTCCAAAACGTCTGACAATTTGGAATGGAGGGAGTATTTATTAATGCATCTGTCCTAAACAACAATTTTTTTGTGTGTGACCTGAGGTAATTTGTTTTAGTGATCACTGCATTTTGGAGACCATGCTACCGTCAAAGACGACATGTATTTGTGACTACACCGGTGGGAGGATGCAGTAATATCTGCAACGTGCAACTTTTTTTAATTCCAAATTATGAATAATAGAGGAATATATGCCGCAAGGGTGATCTATTAGTAGAACTATAGTAAGAACATAGTATGTGCCTAGGGAATTTCAATTATGGACAGTGGGCATGGGTGTGCATCTGAATTTGTATGTCTTAAATCAAATAACCAATGTACTCCTGATTTTTGTTGCATCAAATTGAACATGATAGATCTCTTTTTACCATATTAATCTGTCTAGCAACAGTGGCTGACAATATTTATTGTTCTCTCCAGATTCGAGTATCCACAGCCCACATTTCAGAAATTGATGAAGGAGCAAATCATGGAACCATTTTTTTGTTTTCCAGGTTACTTTTTTTTATCTCAATACTTAGTAAACTCACTATATATGTTTAAATGAGGGCTTCTTTATGCAGGTTTTTTGTGTTGCTCTTTGGTGCCTGGATGAGTATTGGTACTACAGTTTGTTTACACTTTTCATGCTTTTCCTGTTTGAGTCTACTATGGCAAAAGAATAGGCTGAAGACATTGACTGAGCTAAGGCGTGTGAAAGTTGATAGCCAGATTGTGTTGACCTATAGATGTGGAAAGTATGGATCCTCTATTTCATTTTTTTTTTTTTTCCTGTTTCAGCATATATTCCATCCTAATTGTGTGTTCTTTGTTCAGATGGGTTAAAATCCCTGGAACTGAACTACTACCAGGAGATATTGTGTCAATTGGCGCTCAACTAGTGGTGAAGATAGATCTGTACCAGCAGATATGCTATTGTTAGCTGGGTCTGCAATAGTAAACTATTCTTACGGGAGAATCTACTCCACAGTGGAAGGTTTTCTTTTTGTTTTCTCTTGGATGTATTTAATTAGAAAAATAGTTTCATTGTGACAGTTTGTGCTTTCAACCTTATTTTTAAATATAATGCATTGTGGTTGCCATTCTAGTTTATCAATTGGAACTGAAGAGTCATTTACTGGACTATTACAGTATGCCATTCTTGCACATTCTGTTTGAATCCATAACTATTTACAAATTACAACAGTCTACTATGCTTAAATATTAAACTAAAAACCAATGCACAAGAAACTACACAAATTTGCAGCCAAGTTACTAGAGGGCATCGATTCCATAGAAAAACAAGCTTAAATTTCGTTTCATTTTGTATAGCTATTAATAGTTCCATCATTATGGCTAGAAATGAATTAAATTGACAGTATGCTTCAATAGCATCTGTGTTTTTGTCATAGTCAGACTAACTCATTGTTCCTATTCTTATGCCTTAACTGCATAACTATTTGTCTTTTCAAAGGCTCTGAACACATGTACTGTAGGTTTCAATTGCTGGACGTGGTCCTGAGGATATGCTATCTATAAAGCGGGATAAGAACCATATTCTATTTGGTGGCACTAAAATATTGCAACACACCGCAGATAAGGTAGATACATCTCCTGAGCTAGCTGTCTGTGATCAACTCCGTTGCTGACATGTTTTTTTTATAGTCTGTAAATCTTCGAGCACCTGATGGTGGCTGTCTAGCTTTTGTATTGAGGACTGGATTTGAGACTAGCCAAAGGGAAATTGATGAGGACTATCTTATTTTCAACTGAGAGGGTAACATCTTTTTCTTCAGTTGTGAAAGTAAATTATCTGAAGTCATGAAATCTGATGCCTGCATTTTAATGAAAATAACAGGTTACTGCAAATAACAAAGGAAAGTGGCCTGTTTATACTCTTTTTGCTCTTCTTTGCAATAATTGCGTCCGGTTATGTGCTTATGAAGGTAACACCAGAAACTATATTATCTATATAGTGAATCATTATGTTTTATCCTATTTATCATTAGTTCATTTTGCCTCCTCTTTTCTTCTATTGAACTGTTGTTTTATCTGTGTATAGGGACTAGAGGACCCAACAAGGAGTAGATATAAACTTTTATTGAGTTGTTCATTGATTATTACTTCTGTGATACCCCGGAATTGCCAATGGAGCTCTCCATAGCAGTCAACACATCTTTAATTGCATTGGCTCGGCGTGGTATTTTCTGCACAGAGCCATTCAGAATACCATTTGCTGGGAAGGTTAGTAAGGAGATCTTGTGAGTCCCTGTTACTCCTTTCTTTTCAAGATTTTTAAGAGTTTTTCTTTGATCAGGTTGACATATGCTGCTTCGATAAGACAGGCACTCTGACATCAGATGATATGGTAAGTTATATGCTTAGTTTATTTCTTTATTCAATATAAGAGGGGGGCAGGGAATGACAGACCCTGCGTTTCAGGAATTCCAAGGTATAGTTACTTTGGAAGGTGACGATGAGTTAATATCTGATGCAAATAAGCTGCCCTTCGAACTCAAGAAGTACTTTCCAGTTGCCATGCATTGGTATTTGTCGACAACAAGCTGGTATGTGGGTGGTGCAATTATCTAATAACTAACTGCTTTTAGAAGGTCTGACGTATAACCTAGTAACTGTGAAAAAGTTTGATGGCATCTTTCGTCTTTTCATTTTAATAAAGGTTGGTGATCCCCTCGAAAAGGCTGCTATAAAGGGCATAGACTGGATCTACACATCTGATGAGAAGGCCATGTCTAAAAAGTAAGCTGTCATATATATTAACCTGCATAAATATTTAAGCAAGTGGGCTTGTCACCAGGAAGGAATATCTTGGTTGTTATTTAGTTATTACTACTTTTCCTGCTCCACTGCGAGCACAAGGTATTAAACTGTATGTGTTAATTCATGTTTTCTTTCATCGCAGGCCTGGTGGTCAACCTGTACAGATTGTGCACAGGTACCATTTTGCTTCTCACTTGAAGAGAATGTCTGTTGTCGTCCGTATTCAGGAGAAATTTTACGCTTTCATTAAGGTAAGAATTTGAGAGATCAGAGATCCAATGAAATTTTGGTCTCATGGGTTTACACAAGTTGTTACTCCGTCCTTGTTAATACATGGTTTTTTATTCAGGGAAGTTTAAAACAGTCTCTTTTGCCCTGGATTTAAATGTGATCTTAGTTGTAACATAGTGAAACATAGTATTTGCTTGTTATCATAATGAAACATAGTATTTGCTTTGTAACATAACAAAACATAGTATTTTCTCTTCTCTCTTGTTCCAAGACATCTATACCTTGGAGGAACCAGAATGACTTTCATAGGGTTTTGATACATTGAATATTCATTCGGTTGAGGCAGTAATTTTCAACAGATCTATATTGACAGCAGAGATCTCTTCTATGCTCCCTAACATTCATCCACATGATCTATTTAAAAGTTGAAAGTTGAGTTAGTTTGAGCAAATCTTTGAAAAGTCTTATCTCAAATTGCCGTACTCTATTAATGTGGTTATTATTATTATTTGGTGTACTTATTATCTTTATTTGCCTGTGTGTAAACTAAGTTTGTTTAATGAAATCACCATGGATGCCCCCTGTTTCTGTTTCTGCGAACTAAAGGAAATCATTTTCTAGATTTTTCCCAAAATGGCATTGCAAGTCTTTAGGAATAATTGTGAATAACATAAGGACCTCAGTGAACTAATGATGCAACCAATGCTCTATTTGAAACTATGGTTGAAACAATCTAAATTATAATAGCTGTTACTCAGTAGTCATGTGCAATATCTTCCTTTCTACCACAGTTAAAAGGGAGAATATTGTAGCTGGCAAAAAAAAAAAAAGTAAAATCATAGTATCTGCTGAGTTTCATAATTTGGAAAAAATAGTCCATAAGAACTTGTCGGTCATTGTTTCTCTGGTTGATGGTCCTGTGAGATTCCTTTTAAATCTTTTTCCAAGATCTTTTTAAATTTGATCTCCTTTTTGTAGATATATCCATGTATCTTATACTTTGTGATCTTCAGGGTGCACCAGAGACCATCCAAGAGAGATTAGTCGATTTACCTGCTACATATGTGGAGACATATAAGAAATACACACGGCAAGGTTCTCGGGTTTTGGCTCTTGCATACAAATTGCTTCCTGACATGCCTGTAAGTTTCTGTTCATATTAATCATGTCACTTGCCTATAGCCCTTTTCTTCTATTCTGTTCTTTTGTCAAAACTTCTTGATTCTTTTGATGCAAAAGGGACTGTCAAATTCTAACTGTCCCAGCACTGTGGGTTGTGATAATCCAATGATACTCCACGTGCACGCGGCCTGGCATGATCGTTGGAATTATAAATTCTCCAAGCCAGAACAAAGCACAAAGCTTTTGTTTGATTGATGCAAAAAGGGACCATCAATTCCAACTGTACCAACATTGTGGTTTTGTGATAATTCAATTATACTTCACATTACTTTTGGTGAAATATTTATTGGAAATTGGAATCCTTTGTTTTTTATTAACTTTGATAGTGCTGATGTGCTAGTTGTAGGTTGCTGTTCAAAGAATTGTTGCTGTACAAAAATGGGATATAAGTTGATACCAGAAATGAATCACTATACAAATTTCATAATTATACTCTTTACATGCTATTTGATTTGATATGTTCTGATTCATGGACATGATGAGTTTATTCTCGAAAGGTCAGATAAATGATGTGTTTTGAAATAAAATATAAAATACATTTCCTTGTTTTTTATTCACTGGCTTGGGGTTCTAGAAGTTAGATTTCATGAAGCATATTTCATGAACTTATTTATTTACTCAAACTTTCAAACAGAGTACTATCTACATACATTTAACTTGTTATCCGTCTGTTGTAAAAAAACTTTGTTATCCTTCTGTTAAAAAAAACGTGATATCCTTTGAATTTTACAGATATTGCATTTTGGTCATATCTTTTTTGTTTGTTTTCCCTACGAAAAGTGTACCAGGTTTAGATTTATTTGACTCTTGGTGTTTAAATAACAGGTTAGTGAAGCTAGAAGTTTGGAAAGGGATCAAGTAGAGAGCGACCTAACATTTGCTGGTTTTGCGGTATATAATCTTCCTCTTGCGCATATTTTTTTTTTTTCTCAAAAATCTATTTACGTTGGATGACATGTTTATCTTTATTGTGTGGCCATGTTGGATTGGTGGACTCAGGTCTTCAACTGTCCTATAAGGAGCGACTCTGGTGCTGTCTTACAAGAACTGGGACAATCTTCCCATGACTTGGTATATCCTTGTATTTAATAAATTCAGTCTCGCGAGGAAACTTATTTTTCGTGCCAGTAATGTGATACATATTTGCCCAAGGCTAGCAGACATGCTGGCGTATTTTGTAGCAGCAACCTTGAAAATTTGTAATGCTATTTCTGTTTTGTTTGACTAATGTGCTTATTGGCTCGCTGGTGTTATCAGGTCATGATCACCGGAGACCAAGCATTGACTGCCTGCCATGTTGCTAGCCAGCCAGTACATATATCTTCCAAACCTGTGTTGATCTTGACACGGATAAAGACTGGCGGTTTTGAATGGGTTTCGCCAGATGAAATTGATAGAGCTCCGTACAGGTAACTGTCTATATACAGTGCTTGTATCTTTCTTAGAAAACCTGGCAGGAGCTCTGCCTGTCTTGAGCTCATACTTTGTTTTCTTGCCTGGCAAATCTTTACCCTGTTCCAGTGGGAGAACTGAGGGAGAGTAGTCTGATCTCTCTCGCTTTGCAACAAATATTATGTTGCTTGTTTTATCACTAAGTTTTATAAAAATTATAATCGTGCCCTATTTGTCCAGGAAAATGATTATTATTATAAGCATTTCCTCAAGTTAACTAATAATATGATTTCTTTTCTCTTGTTAATTATTCAGACTTAGTGTTGATATATAGTCTTTTGTTTAGCACCTGTTCTGGCATTTTGTTTAGCACATACTTACAGTTTGTGGCTTGTTTGTGTCCTTTTGGTTTGATATTGTGTATATGCTGTTTTCCAGTGCTGTGGAGGTTGCATCGTTATCAGAATCTCATGACCTTTGTATTAATGGGGACTGTTTTGAAATGCTACAAAGTACTGATGCTGTTCTCAGGTTATCCCTTATGTGAAGGTATGTTTGAACAGATTACATCCCCTGTACAAAATATGAGCTTAGGTTATTATATTTTTAATTGTGGATTCTTTTAGGTTTTTTCTCGTGTCGCTCAGAACAAAAAGAACTTGTACTGACTACATTCAAAAAGTGTTGGGAGGGTGACACTGATGTGTGGTGATGGAACCAATGATGTTGGTGCACTGAAGCAGGTGACTTAGTTTTGCTCAATTTACAGAGAGAACTACTCTATTACTCTAGTTTCTATTTCTCTTTACCTTATTCCACACAAGCATTTTATTTGTTACCGTGAGTCCATGACAATTATTGCATTGATCCTGGAAGTGTTTACTGACACTGATTTGTAGAGACTTTTCGCTACAATTTGTGCCTTTATATTCAGTTTTCTTGTTTTTGTTAGTTGAGGGCATCATGATAGTACTTCTCACCTATTATGTAATAATATAATGTAATTGGACATATGGGGAGAAGTTTGAGCCAGTAACTGTGAGTAGTAGAGGTCCATGCTAGAATACTGATATGCAAAATTGACCAATATTAGCCTGGTTTTTTTTTGTTCTTTTCGTTACCTGTTTGATAAGTCATAACTTTGTAATATGGCAATAGTGAATCACTTGAATGATAATAATTTTAAAATTTCTGAACCTCAGGCAACTGTACATGCTACATTGCTTCTGTTATTTTAATACTGAGACTTGGAATTTGTTTACTGAAATGTATGACTTTTTGTTAACTACCTTATATCATATAATTATTTTACCACTCATTTCATGATCTTTTAAAAAAATTCAGGCACATATTGGCATAGCTCTTTTTGAATGCTGTACCAGTTCAGAAAGCCGACTCAAAATCCAAAGCTGAAAATAAATCTGGGAAATTGAAAAAACAGAAGCCTGGTAATGAAGCATCATCACAAGTGACTCCGTCAGCTAATAGTTCTGTTAAAGCATCGAGGCAGCAGCCCCATGACTGCTGCTGAGAGGCAGCGAAGCTACAGAAGATGTTGGATGAAATGAATGATGAGAAAGTGATGGCCGTTCAGCACCAATTGTTAAGCTTGGTGATGCTTCTATGAAGCTTCACCTTTCACAGCAAAGCATGCCTCTGTTGCTTCTCTTGACATCATCCGTCGGGGAGAAGCACACTAGTCACTACACTTCAAATGTTCAAGATTCTTGGGCTCAATTGCCTTTACAGCGGCTTATGTTCTCAGTGTCATGTACTTGGATGGTGTCAAACTGGAAGCGATGTCAGGCTACAATCAGTGGTGTCTTTACTGCGGCCTTCTTCCTCTTCATCTCCATGCTCGGCCACTCCAAACGCTGTCAGCAGGCGGCCTCACCTAACATATTCTGTGCATATGTTCTGCTGTCCATTCTTGGCCAGTTTGCCATGCACATATGCTTCCCTTATCACAGCTGTCAATGAAGCATCGAAGCATATGCCAGAGGAATGCATTGAGCCTGACTCAGACTTCCATCAAACCTTGTGAATACAGTTTCATACATGGTGAACATGATGATCCAGGTGGCAACCTTTGCTGTAAACTACATGGGCCTGCATTTAATCAGAGCATATCTGAGAACAAGCCCTTCAAGTCACGCATTGTATGGAGCGGTTGCTTTCTTCACAGTGATCACATCAGATATGTTCAGGGATTTGAATGACTACATGAGAAGCTTGAACCCTTGCCAGAGGGAATGCACGGGCAAATTGATGTTGTGGGCTATTCTAATGTTTTGTGGTTGCTATGGATGGGGGCGGCTTCTGCGATGGATGTTCCCAGGAAAGATGCCTGCTTGGGAGCGCCAGAAACAGGCAGTTGCAAACTTGGAGAAAAGCGTGATTAGAATCATTTTTTGCTGTCTGCACTTTATTCTTTACCATTTGCTGCCCATTGGTTGCCAGCGGTACATACTGATCTTGTTTTTGTCATAGTTGCAATCTAATCTGTAGCCTAGGGAATTTTGGGAGTGTGGGTCCTAAATGATAGGAGGATACAGGGTCGGCACTACATACTTGTCAGGATTGTTAAAATTTTCAGGTACCATATGTAAGCTGATATTGGATGGCATGAATATAGGTTGATATATCATGAATATCGGTTGATATATTAAGATAGCATGAATATAGGTTGATGTATTATCTCCATTTCAAACATCTTATGTCCAAAACTAAATTTTTCTGGGTTGTCCATGGATATCCGTTTTCAGACTCTGTTCCGTTACATGAGAATAAATCCCAACCGAACAATTCCTTCTCAAATTTTTGTATAACTTGGTAACTGTTCAGGCACGGAACGGCCGGTTCCAAGGAAAACCAAACGGAGCCTCAAGTGTACATCGCAATAGTTGATTTGCTGCGGATGTGAACTCGCTGTACGGCGCCGTGAGTCATCAAACCTGGCATAACGGAACCTTTGATTATTTATACTATATATATAATTTGGTAAGCTTTCATAACTTGATCCAGTACAGATTAACCTTTGGTAACAGTCATAACTACAAAAGCTTCTGATCATTGCTTTAAAATAATCTCTGAGCTTGATCGACTGTTATGGTCTGTTACAGGCAATCCCATATCCCATATGACCATATGTATGTTCTTTAATAATACCCTCTTCGGTTTTAGTGGATTGGTGATTGATGATGGCAATAATAACATAATAAAAGTAAAACCATTTATGTCAATGACATAAGACGAAACGATTGCCAAGAAAAAGCAATATGCATGAGGGAATGCACACAATCTGATGACCATAGCATGCGAGAATGATGACAAGTGGTGGAGCCATAAAATTTGAGTTAGGTATTCTAAAATGTAAGATCTAATTACTTTGTTTTATGAAACTTATAGAAGAAGAGAGGGAGGAAAGCGAGTGTATTGATGCGATTGTTTTTAAGTGAGAGGAGATAATCCTTTACTCTCATACCCTTAGCACTATATATATAGGTATGAAGACATTTTACAAGCATTCCCTCAATGGAGTTTTACAAGACCCTACACTAATCTTTGTTAGTCAAAGGGAGGTTGGCCATATGGCTATATAGGTTTTCCCCAACAATATCCACTTTCGACTACTAGATTTTTCCGCAGATATTATATGACATAGTATATGTTACATCTCAAAACTTTTAGTGTGAGGATTGCCCTTCTAGCAAGCGACACATGCATGCACCACTTGAAAACTCAATCCCAAAACCTTGTGAAAAAAATGACATGGAGAAAAGCACGTGACTTTATCCTATACAAATGTTGACTCTAGAGGCTTTTTAGCGATAAG